>JALPQD010000016.1:1417500-1649946 GCA_023101885.1 Typhlomys cinereus | reverse complement strand
CTTTTATTAAGTTCTAGGTTTATTTTGGATTGTGAGAAGTACTGTAAAATTGAGTTGGACTTAAAAGCCTTCTTGAGCAGCACATTCTGTCACTACCAGGAGTAATCTTAGGATGGATTCATTTTTCAAATCAAATATTCTCCTTGCATGGAAAAGCAAATATATTTTATATTCAAATGCAGAAGTAATCAAAATTATATGGATTATCAAGAAAAAATTTGGAGAAGCAAATGTGCATCTTCTCTTAGCAAATATATGACAATGTCTCTGTGCCAACACTAAGTTTATATAGCAAGCTGATTCACAGCACAGCTTCATAGCTTAGGGAATCTATGAAAATATTTCATGCTTTTGAGAAGAAACATGAGAAGAGAGAATTTTCACTTCAGGGAATTAATTAGATGGAATATTTTAAAAATTACGTAAAGCAATGCTATGATGATGAGTGGGGAAAGTAATTTGAAAAGCAAGAGAAATCCTCTAAAGTACTGGAAAATGTTCCTTCTAGTTCTTGAAGTATAACGAAGAAATAGAGCAGCAATTTTATATGCCGATATGATTCAATCAAGGTTTTAGAAAGTGTTGAATTCCCAACATTGTTTGGTCCAGTGAATACTCAATATATGGTAAAATTTCACTATGCTGTTTTCTGTGCTGATTAAGAGTTACAGACTTGTCATCAGCATTGAACTTCTCCTATGATTTTGATGGTTTGGAAGGCTTGCCTCTGTTCTCTGCTTGATCTGTTCATTTATGTCCAGACCACCTATGGCAAAGACCAAAATTTTCCACAAAGTACTTACCTTCTTTCTAACCTCATAGTAGGGATTTGCAAAATCTCCAAGCTCTGAAACATCTAGCAAGACTTAATTAGAAGTTTCAGTTCACAGATTTGCAAAGATTTTACATTTTCCATGTTTTATCTTGAGAATTAGCAAGTGTATTGAGTAATGCATCCCACAGTGAGAATTACAATTTATTAATGAATACTCAGTTATGATGCTAGTACTTGCCAGTTTATCACACTAGGATACCACAGTAGGTGAAAATAAATATAACAAAATCGTCTTATTATTTGTAATTTTTCAGCTTACTCCATGCTGTTCTTTGTGTTATCTAATTAAAAACAACTATGAACTTTAGTATTATTATCCTTTCTCCTTTTTTCTGATTATTTTATATATTTCCACTTTATGTATTATTATTATATATATATGTTATTTTGGGTTTCTGTCATTTTTGTATTGGGCATTTTTCCAATGACTATATCCTGCAAACGAGGTAATAGCTTATCCTTACTTTATGTGCTTATGTATATCTCTATAATATAGTTTTGACTGGCATTTCTATAAGAAGAAGCAATATATTAAAAGGCACAATATAGATGAGCTATCTCAATGTGTAAGGCACTTGTTTGTAAATTTGTCAACCTAAATTCAAATTTCGGGGAGCTCTCATGGTAGAAGGAGAGAACTGACTCCCTAAAGTTGTCCTCTGATCTCCATTTGTGCACCATGAATGCATGTGTATGCCTTATCACTTTTTTCTCTGTCCTACCTCTTCTCTTTCAAATAAATCATAAATAAATAAATGTAATATTTTTTTAAAAAATAAGAAATTTACTGTCTATAGTAACAAAGCCAAATGGATTTGACTCTTCTGAACACAATTTTTATGTTTCTTCTCAGAAAATTTAGATGACTGTTCTTGAAAAAGGATAGGGATGAAAACTTTGTTTACAGTGTATTCGTGGTGCTTTAGGACCCATAATAGTGGAACCCAAAATTATAATCTGTAGTTATGGAAATTACCATTTTGCTGGTGTATAAGGGAAAAATTAATTCTTGAAATAATTGAATCTTGCTATGGATCTAGGACAAATTTGTTAACCATTTTGTTTTTCTGAAGATACACCTTGTCCACCTCAATGTTTCAATGCATAATGAGTGACACTTTGCATAGTAGAAATACAATTATAAAACCATGAAGTTGGCTCAGGGATTAAAAGCCCTGTATTCTCCAATGATGCTTCATAGCTTAGGAATAGATTAGGGCATAGGATTTAATAGAAATGTTATTCTTTGCTTTTCCCAAGGTCCCATTCATAGCTTATAAGAATGCCTTATCCTACATCTAGTCCGAAGTAGTAGCTTTTTTTTCTATTGTGCTTCCAAGACATGCTTTACTTTCCTTATTTTAGTTGAATTACATTTGGCTATTTATTTTTATGTATATATTTGATGATATTTTTCATTATTTTATCATAGAATGTAATAAAATATAAAAATTCAGGACATGCTTTTTCATGAATGATTGAAGCGATTCCTACCTAATTCAAATGAAATTTCTCTTCTCTAGCAGACTGTATTTAAATAATCATTTTTCTTTAGAGGTTCTTAATTTATTATTTCATTTATTGTATGGACCTAAACATATTATCACAAATTTTCTCTTGTATATAAAAATTATATACATTAGTTAGTTGGCTATATTTTTAATGTGGAAAACCAGGCATTTGAACTTCTTTTGTGGCACAATATCATTTTATCTGCCACTTCTCTAGTTGAACCATACTAACATGCTTTTTGTCAATCATGACTGAATTAATGACTGTTTTGCAAGGTAGACCCAGATAACACTTTTCTGAGAAGGACTCTAAACACAATGATTCCCTACGGGGCAAAGGGTGGGCAGGCTTGCTAGCTTCTTTAAAAGACCAGGACTTACTTCATATTGAGGGTCATCAGCCTTGATAGGGCTTCCATGAGCAGTGGTCATCTTGTCTCACCTTAGAGTCACCTCATGGGATTTGGGAAAGTAAGAATAACCAATATATGTACGCAGCCATTTCTGCATGTAGTTGTGTGAAGAGTTCATTCCTGCAATCCCAGGACTTCCTGTCCCTAAATTACCACTTCTATTCTGCAGGCACATCTAGCAGTTGTAGAAGTTCCTGTTGCTTAGAGACTTGCTTATCTGGAAATTACTTGAAATTATGAGCAACTAGTAAATTTTATCATCTTAAAAAACTCTTAATATTCCTAGTTTTCATCACACAAAACTCTAACAAAGGAAAGGATGGTAGAAACATTGTAATTAGTAAATTAAGTAAATAAAACCACTTTTACTTTAAAGATTTTGCTAAAGTCAGGGAATCTGAGTTTAATTTTTTAATATTTAGTCAGGAAAGGCAAGATACAGGAGATGGTCTTGTCTGCATGGATAGAGGTGGGAATTTCTAGGAATTCATTCATGAGGAAGAAAGGCCAAGAAACCAGACATACTCAGGTTTTGGCAAATGGAAGAATTCCATGAGACATCATGATCACAAGCTTGTTATCAATTACTTGTAAGACTTATCACACCATGTGGCCTGCCCAAAACACACTGTGATGCTTGTTTTACTGAAAGAGGTCATTTCTCTTGGTGCCATGCAGAGAAAATGAAAATTCTGAGGAGAAAGTCCTATTGTGACCTCCAAAAAGTCACACAAATAAGTGCCAAGGTCAACATGTAACAGCCCCAGAGTGAACAGTAGGAAGTGGAAGCCCTTTTAAAGACTAGGTTACTAATACTGACCTTCAAAGACTGTAGCTGAAGCATACATATAACTTAAAATGTGGTGGTTTCTATATTTCTTTACAGAAGTTGGATTTGCAGACCCCAGGAGCAACCAGTATTACTCAATAACATCATCTGCAGCAGCATTCAGTAATACATTAGTCTTAGTGTAGTAAATGAAAATAAATACTAATCTAGAATTTTATAAAGCACATAGAATTGAGATAACAAAAATTTTCAGTACAAGTTGGGATTATCTGTTGTATGAGACACTCAGACAAGACAGAGTGTTTAGTTCATGTGATAGGACAAGCTTGAATCATATCAATCATATCATTTGAAGGCTTTTTTAATACCTTGCACAATGATGCATACCTACAAGGCACAATTAATTAGCATAATAAGGTAAGTGAGGTTTTATACCTACCTTTTTATTTGGTATATAACAAAGAAATGTTGCAAAATTGCAATTGTGAGATTTTAATATTATTGATCTTATTATTCTTATATTTTCTTAAGTAATATGTCCTTTGCTTTATATATACATATGCACATGTTCTTTGAGACTTTCATACATAAACTGAATTAAAATTAAATAACCTTCACCTCATATTACCTAATCCATTCACCTTTATCCCATTGTAACAATCTTTGTTTTGACCAGCCTCTTTCCCACTTTCATATAAGAGATGTACAAGTGTCTCACTTACTTCTTTTAAAAAAATCCATGTTAAATCGTATTGAGTGAAGTATCCCAGATACAGAAAATTAACCATCACATATACTCCCTAATAGGTGGCTCTTAGTACCAAACCCGCTTAGAGACACTGAAAGATAAATCTCTGTAATACCTACAGTAATTGCAAAGATTATGAACAGGAGGGATGGGGAAAGAGGGACACACCAGTAATAAGGAGAGAGGGGACCATGTTATAGCAGAGAAAATAGGCCACCATCAAGGACTGCAAGTAAGTAATGAGACATCTGGTTAAGTTCACAGACTTTCGTTCCTGATCATTTACAACTGATGGGGTATGATCTTACCAGAAGGGGAGGGCGTATAGTCTGGCAGATAAAAAGTAACCATATCGCAGATGGGTGATTGACCCCTCCCTCACTGCGGTTTACTACTTTTATTACATCTACCTTTGAATATACTCTTATAACAACACTCTAATTTAACAGGTTTTTATCTCTGGCCAGGGGATGATATCCAATACCCATCAGGATGGAGTGAAGGGCATTGCAGGAGCAGCAAAACTGAAAAAAATAAATCAACGAACCATAATTCAGAACATCAGAGACTCTATTTCAACCACCTGGAACTAGGCCAGCCTAATCTCTCCCCATCCTGAAGCTCAGGGAAATTTGTGGAAGAGGGGCCTGTAAGAGTGTAAGAGCACAAGGATGGGAGGAGTAACGATATGCAATATACTCCACACAAGTTAGCACCAAAGCAACCATAATTGGACTTTGCATATCCTCCACAATGTTTAACACACTGTCGACCCCACAAAGTCTAGTGTTTGCTAAAGGCACTAGGATTCTTGGAGGCAAGAGATTGACAGCCACAGTAGTGTTCCTATGCTTAAAGGGAACACAGGAAATGGTTCTGAGAAATGCCACTGGGTCCTTGCACCTCATCGGAGAGGAGGACCCAGAGGAGAGTTTGGCATGCTCATTAAAGCATGCTCCAGGGATGGGAGGGAGAGGCACTGGGAGATGGGAGGTTGGAGGGAGGGGGGACCTGTATACTTTTTAAGTTTGTATGAGTGGAAATAAAAAAAATTAAAAAAAAGAAAAAAGAAAGAAAAAAATCCATGTTAAAATGTCCATTCAGTCCACTACAGAAGAAACTCACACATGGAAATTACACTAAAAGATTTATTTTTATTTGAATTGCTTTGTTGACTATGAAGTTCAGAATTAAGTGTAGCAGAGCTTTGCTCTATCACTATGTTTAACAGAACTGGGCTGTTACCGTGTGAGGAAATGTTGTGGGGTAATTAGGCAACCATGAACCTTTGTGTAATGAACACCACACATTTTACTCAGTATATACTGAGTACAAACCTTAGGCATGTTTCAGAGTTGGGCTGAGGTGTTTTTTTGTTTTTTTTTTTTTTGACTTCCTTCTTTTCTGAGCTCAAAAAAATATGATTCAGAAGCCAAATGAAAAAGAAAAACACATAAAAGTAGAAGGGTGAAATGCTTAAGTGGGAAAGGAGAACAAGGGCATAGGATACAGAAAAGGCAGGTAGAGTAACAAATGACATTAAGGTTGTAAGATAGAATCAAAACAGAAACTTCTTAGGTAATGTTTGTAAAAATATTTCAAAAAAGATTGTAGATGGAAATATCATCACAGAGAGAGGAAGATAGGACATAAAAGAAAATGCCTTGTGATGCTTCCAACTGAATTCATATGCAATTAAACAACGTTCCCAGTATTAAGAGTATCATGATACTCCTAATAAGCTGCTGATTAGAGAGGTCTCAAATGCCCCTAAGAAGTATAAAGTTGCTCTTGGTTTCCCTCCAGAAACTGACAGTAAAGACTTATTGCTGAAGATATATACACATGTTGATCACAGAGCATAGAATAAGCAAGCCTGAACTAGTATGCAAGCTTCCTCCTTGCTGGCCAGCTTGCATAGTCTCACCATTTCACCATGAAATGTGCTGGGGGAGATAAACTTCTATCAGCAGTTTCAACAATCTGTGAAGGCTTCAAGCTATGATAGCAACCACCAAGGAAAGAGGAGATCATTAGTGCAGTAGTGGCATTAACGTCAAGGAGGCATCCAACTATTTTCTGACTAAATTTAAGTCTAACTTTTCAGAAGAGATCGCATTCCTGGTACTGTAAACCAGACCAAGAACTCAACAAGCTTATATGTATGTGTTTGGAGGGAGGGATTACAAACTATTAAAGTTTAACTATAAGGACTTCATATCAAACTACCTTCTAAATATTGGTCATTATATATATAATTACATTTTATAACATATATTATCTATTTTACAGCTTATGTAAAATGTTTATTTAAAAGACTGCTTAGCATTCAACCTAGAAACTTTACAGTGCACAGTGCTTATTACAGAAAAATCACAACTGGCCAAAGTACAGAAAGCAAGTAATTGTGTACTGCTTGACCCTGAACGGGACATCTAAATTATCCTCCCCCACACACATCCAAATCTCAGGGGGACATTGCAGAAAAGGGTGTAATAAAATACAAGAGCCTAAAGGCACACAGGTATACAAACAGCCAGTATCTTCTAAACATGATAGGGCTTTAATTAACTCACTATTGCCTCCATAATTTCATGAGACATAAAATATATTTGATCTATCAATATTTCACCACTGAAGGGGATGGATCCCAAGAGGTTCCATGCATCTCTGAGAGACTATTGTGGCCTAATCCTAGGGAGAGGAGAAAGAAAATACTTTCCTTAATGGTATACCCACTGATATGATTCATGCTCCATTAAGTGCTCAAGAACATGCTATCAGAGGCAATACAGTTGAAACTCAGTAGTAGACTCATGGAGATGTAAAAAGCAGAAAGACTAGTAAGGAAGAAGATTTTCTATAATGGGAAAACAGGTGGGATAGAATTGGGGAATAAGGTGTGAAGATATCATAAAGACAATGCATTCACATATAAAATTCTAAAAGAACAAAAATTGAACTGAAAGAGAAAAACAATCAGTTCATCAGCTCACACAAAAAGGTAGAAGGCGTCTATTCAGGAATGGGGGGGCAAAAGAGAGAAGTGAGGGAACAAGGTAAGTCCACACAGAAGTGAATTTAGTGATTCAAGTATATTATGTACATGCATGATAAAGTCACATTGAAACATATTTTATAATTAATAACTGCTAATAAATTAGCAATAGAAAGTCATTAAAAGATAACAAAACAGAAAAAAATGAATTCAGATAAAACAAAGGTACCTCATTACAAAAAAAAATCAGAGAAAATTCCTATTAGCAGATCATCTAAAAAAAACCTGAAAGGTTTTCATGCATGGAATTTTATTTAGTTGAAAATAAGAGTGGAATAATCAACTTAGTGGGAATTTGAGATGGAAATCATTAAATGTAGTGAAATAAACCAGTTTTAAAAAGACAAATAACCTGTTTTCTCTCATGCAGCAACTAGATTTAAACACACATGCGATTACGTTGTGTTTGTGCTTTGTGTTTGAGAGAGAGACAGAGAGAGCAGATTATGAGCTGGTCAGGGAGGGTACCGGAATGCATGTGATATGAGTAGATGGAGACTGTTTGGGGAAGGGGAGGAACCAACAAGAAAGGGGCAGAGGGCATGGGTATGGAGAAGGATAGTGGGGGAATAGAATGAATAAAAGCAAAGTAAAAAAATGTGACTGAGAAAAGTTTGAAAATATGACATAATATGGTAGGTTTGAATATTCTAGAATTATATTAAGGATATAAGAAATTAATAACTAAAATCAAAGTTAAATGGATGACTTAAATACCAATTATTTATTATTTAACTTTTAATACTAAAGTTTGAAAGTAAAAGTCAATAAACAGTGCAGTGCTCTATGATGTAGCTAGATTAACATTAGAGGAAGTGTAATTCAACATAAATCATTATTTTTCAATTAGAAATATGTAAACTGTGTCACTTTATGTATGTTAACAGTCTCAGCAATACCTTAAGTGATAGAACAAACACCTTGCAAAAAATAGTTACAGTTTTAGTTATAACATTTAAGTAAAAATTCTTTAGCTGTTACAGAGTTTGAAATTTCTAAATATCTTCATAGGTTTAAAATGTGAAATGTTTTATCAGTTTTTTTCTTTTTTAATATTTTATTTATTATTTATTTATTTTTTTATTAAAAATTTAATTACACATTTTAAAATTTTTTACCAGTTCCCTCCCTCCCCCTCCTCCCCCTCCCCTTCCCCCAGTGCCTCCCCCCCAATTCCCAGAGAGTCCTTTCTTGTGTACGCCTAACTCTCCTCTGGGTCCTCCTCTCCGATGACATATAAGGACCCAGTGGCATTTCCATAAGCCCTTTCTCTTGTTCCCCTTAAGCATAAGATCACTACTATGGCTGTCAATCCCTTGCCTCCAGGGGTTTAAGTATCAGGAAACAGTGAAATTCCTATCACTTATTTTTAATGCTTATTAGTTATGGCTAGTGATTACAAAATTAGTTGATATAAGGTTTATTGAAATAATTGTCTCAGACTTTAGAGATTGCATTTTGCTTTCCCCACATGCAATGACTGGGTATATCTTGCCCTACTCTGCCTGCAATGAACTCTGTTTCATACCAAACAAATATTTGTTTTCTGTCATTTACAATGTAATTTGTTCTCAATTATCTTGTTACATGAATACCATTTATTTGTATAACAATTAACATCAAGGGAACCAATAAGTGTATTGTGGTATGGAACAAAAACTGGAATTGGGATTTTTAAACAAAGCAGATATTTTAATTTTGGCAAGCTTTGTGATTGACTGAGATCTCTCAGGATTAGTATTACATAGTTTTCAGAGAAACCCTGATAATGACAGCCATGATATCTGTAGTTGTTATGGGTTGTTCTTTTCCCATTCTCATAGCTATTTCTACTGTTTTCATGGACTGAGTTGCTACATGCTTTTAATGTTATCAATCATTTGTAAACATTTAAAACATATCTCAATACTGAATCTATATCATTTATATATAAATGTTTGATATCTGTCCAGAAAACACGAATCGCTTACTTACATATAACAATTTGTTAATATGTAATACACAGTTATAAAAGATGTTTTTAGGTTTGTTTTGTTCTTTTTTAAGGAAAATATCCAATATCCAATATTTTTTAAATTTTTTATTATTTATTATTTATTCAATTGTGCGTGTATGCGTGTGTGTATGTATGTGTATGTATGTATGTGTGTGTGTAGAACCACGGGCGAATTCAGGAACCACCATGGACGCCTCCACCTCCTCCTTGTTTACTCTGTCCCGGGATTCACAGGCTCCGCCCTACCAGGACCAGAATCGCAGGCCACCCCCGCTTCTGCCCGGCGTCTATACTTGGGGTCTAGGATCCGAACTCAGGACCTTCCACCTGCAAGGCAGAGGCTTAATCCCTGAGCCACCTCTCCAGTCCCCCAATATCCAATATTTTTTAATTTTAATTATTATTCAGTTATTATTTTATGAAACTTTCATTTATTTAATATTGTACAGTGTGATGCTCTAATTTTCTATAAAATATCCATTCAGTGCTATTTGTGTAGAATTGAAATTTTCTATAAAATATGCATTCAGTGCACATGCTATCCTCTTCTTTCTAATTTATTAAAACTTTGATATTTTTACAATACTGAATTTGTCATGTAACAATACTTTTGAACTCATGTTTCATTTTAATAGCCCAATCACTTCACAATGTCTCATATTTGCTCTGTAGATGACCATGTGATCATCCAAGGATTACTCCTTTCATTTTTTTCATTACTTTGATTTTTTTTAATTATTTATTATTTATTCAATTGTACATGTATGTGTGTGTTTAATCTTTCTTGTTTACTCTGACCCAGGATTCACAGGCTCCGCCGTACCAGGGCCAGAAACGCAGGCCGCCCCCATTTCCACCCGGCATCTATACGTGGGGTCTAGGATCCGAACTCAGGACCTTCTGCCTACAAGGCAGAGGCTTAACCCCTAAGCCACCTCTCCAGCCCCTGATTTTTCTTCTTAAAACTTCATTGCAGACTTCAGGAAAACTTGAAAATGGATGGTCATAATCAATATCTACCTATTATTTTTCTAATTGCACAGAAATTCTTTTAATAAATCACTGTATAAAGTTGTTGATCGATTTTGTCAAGACCAAGGCCTTTCCTTATATCTTGCTGCTTTTAAAATCAAATCTTCATTGTTTTGAAAGATGTGATCATATAATAGAATGAGATCAGAATTCCTTTTGAAAATCTTTCAAAATGCATGCATTTTATCTTTAGAAATACAATCATTGACTGTAATCCAAAACAAACTTTTCATGCAGTTTTATGGGCTCTTAATGTATCATATAGACTCTGAATTGAGAACACTTTGTCTACAAATTATTCATTCACACGTGCAACAAATATTGAGCACCTATCACATAATAAGAACTGTCAAATGCACGGTGTATAAAATGAGGAGCACTTTGGACCTGCACACTCCAGTTGTCAAAATTGTAAGAAATGTTAAATAAAATATGATTGGTGAGATCTTAAGGGACACCTTTTCTAGATCAGCAAACAATGGTTTATTATTTATTTTATTTATTTATTTTTGAATGTATGTGCCCCATTTTTTAATTTCTTTAATTTATTTTTTCCACTCATATAAACTTGATAGGTACCCCATTCCCCCTCTCCCTCCATCCCTCCCTGGATCCCCTTGCTCCCTCTCCCCTTTTCTCCTTCCTTTCACCCCTCCCTCCCTTTCTCCTAGTGCCCCCCCCCCCGCATTCCTGAAGCATCCTTTAGTGTGCATGTCGAACTTTCCTCTGCATCCTCCTCTCTGATGAGGTGTAAGGACTCAGTAGCATTGCCTAGAGCTCTTTTTTGTGTTCCCCTTTAGTATAGGAACACTATTGTGGCTGTTAATCCCTTGCCTCTAAGGATCTTAGAGCCTGTGATCCATGCTACACTTTGGGGGTTCAATGATATGTTGGTCATTGCGCAGGCCATGCAAAGTCCTATTATGATTACTTCGGCCCTAACGTGTGTGGAGTATCTTGCATATCATTGCTCCTCCCCATCTTTAGGCTCTTACAATCTTACCGCCCCCTCTTCCGCAAATTTAAGGGACACATAATTCTTATCAAAATGACTTATTTCTAAGGATGTTTTAGTCAACTTATAGCTAAATTTTGAACTCTACTTTTTAATTTTGTAAAAACTCCAAATGTCAGGAACAAGCAGCATGTTAGCTAAATGAAAATGGACTTATCTAATTGTACATATTCTCATAGAATCCATCTTGTGTATTTCGTTCCTTTCCTATATTACTCTCTATTTCATCATATCTTTTTCTGGTAGGAAGTTGGAAAGCTTGATTTTAGTTCAGCCAACATCATGGTAGTTAGAGCTTTTTTTATTAGTACTTTTACAGAAATGACTTTAGGTCATTTTGCTGAAGAAGAAATAACAGATCCCTCAGGCTTTTCAGGAGACGCTTTGTCTACCTTTGCTTTCTAAAACGTTGTTGACAGCTTGAAAATAAATAAATGGATGAAATACTTCTGCTGGACCAATTGTTGTGATGGACAGGGAGCCTACTCCCAGGAAGTATGGCCACAGGCTTGGTGCACTGACAGTGGTGGAGTCTGGAGCTTTATCTCACTTTCAGTGCTTGTTACCTCTCGGAGGTGAGAGCTGGTGAATATTTTTGCTGGACCTCTCCCTATTCCCAGGCCTTCTGAGCATGTCACCAGTGGATGCTCACTCAGAAGAGGGTTGTGCCCCTGGCTGGATTAACCTCGTTTTCCCCTGGATCTTTCAAAAGAGGATGTCAAATTGGTCAAAGCTTCTTTGGCTATATTTCTATTCTGTCAATCTTTTGAAATGAAATTGCTTACTCCTGTTTCTCAGGGGAGACTTGGAGGCAGATTTCATTTTAAACTGATTATTACATGCACCGTCTCCCTCACTAATAGTTCAGGCTAAAAATACTCTGGTGATACCTCTTTATTCTAAATCCATAGCAAGTTGTGGGCTAAAAAGCAGTTTACAAATTTGTATACATATCCATTCTTACAGTGGATATATAATAGTCATACATATGTGAAAAGAAAAGATTATGGGAGGAAAACAAATATCACTCCAATGTAGTATACAGAAATAATCAATACATTAACTATCTGTTAACAGAAGTTTCTGAAGGTAGGGCCTCTCATCATTTGATGATTTTTCTGAATGTATATATTCCTGGATAGTGCTATGCTAAATGCCAGTCTGTTTCTTATCCAAAATTTATAAAATTAAATATCATTCACTTAAATTCAAATGGAATTCTTTCCAAAATATGGGTTGATGTTTTTCTTCTTAATGTGAACTACTTATTCATGTGAACTACTGGATCATTAGTTTATACCCAGGCTTGAACTTGATGTAAGGCAAAGAACCTTGATCTTTTGTTTCATGAATATTTAATTGAACTGAGCCCTTTCCTTTTACTGTGTGAGTGAGAGTAAGACATTCTCACTGCAAAGTTACCCTGTTGTGCTTGGCATTTTAATTTACTTTCTTAAACTTTTTAACCAAGGACCATTTCAATTCCAATGAGCATACTTTATCACACTTTCTCAGATGATTACATTTTCTCTTTGAAGTTTCCTCTTTTTTTAATTCTCTGAAGCTTGAGAATATATGCCCTCTAGTTCTAGCTTAGTAAATATGGAATTTAAGTCATGCAGAAATCTTCTGTGATGGTGACTTTGGGTGGTAGGTGACAGATTCCAACTCAAGGAATGCATCACAGTCATGGCATATATCAGAAACACTCAAATGGGTCATCTTTATTTCTCTCTTCATGATCAGAATTAAGTGTATTTGTAGTATGCATTGCATTGTATCTTTGTGAGAATTTAATAAGAAATATGTGTGGCTATAGTCACTCTCCAAATTTTAATTGTCTTCATTCAATATGGAGGTGGAGTGAAGAAACAAGAAATTGGGATTGTTGTGCTGGACAGAAGGTAGAAGAATTAAATGCATATATCTCTGTATTCTTCTGTATTACCCACATGCACTACAATGCAGATATTCATTGTCATGAGTCACAAAGTAACCTTGAAGTTATGGATTTCTACATCATTACTAATAAAATTTACATAAAGTGGCTTGAAACTTGTATTATTTTACACTTATCCTGGCATTTTCTGTTTTTCATTTTAGTCTCATTAAATATATAACAAGTAACTAATATCCACACATTTATCAAATCAACACAATGAGAATTTTGACAGGCTTCCTAATGTCCAATCTATCCATTATATATGTTTTCATAAAAATGTGCACTATATATGAATGTATATGGATTCTCTGTAAATGTTCTAATAGTATATATGTCATATAGCATAGACATATCTTGTATTCCTAAAATATAGAAATTTTACCAACTGCAGACCTCAGGCCTTGGAGCCAGATGCACTGACATTAGGTCAGCAGAAGTCTCCTCATAGGAACTACTTTCCTCTCTGGCATCACCACCCCGATGGCCAGAGGTAGTTGATGCCAAATGATTTAACATCAAAAACCTTTGAGTTTTTTTTTTTTCTTTTTCCTCCAATTTATTATCTATGCACTCCTGAGCAGATGGCTTTCTGCATAGGAGAGCATGCTAACCATAATATGAAAATACTTTCTTTTCATCCTAAAATAATTGTAAAGGAGATTTTAATCCCAGGTTTTACTGTGAAAGCATTCTATTTCCAGGTCTAATTTATATCATCTTTTTTTATATGAAGTCCCCTGTACTCTACGATGAATTATTCATAGTGATACCATATTGAAAAATGCAACTTGCTAATATTTACAGTAAGATGCTATTATTACTGAAGCTAACATTGAAAATAAAAACTTCCAGGTTGACATTTTGAGTTATTAATATATACCTCCCAATATTTATAAGAAATTATAATAGACATGGCGATTGAATCTTTTTTTCATATTGGATCAATAAGAAGTTCTGAGTTCAAGAGCCAGAAAGGTGTTTCTGGATCTGCTCCTATTCACATAAACCTGTAGACATAGGAGCTTTTACTTCCACTAAACCATATAAATATTTATACATTTGTTACTATGCATATCATTACAAAACATTATGCATAATAAACAGTATCCAATATGCATGCTATATGTGGGAATTATAGAAGGATTTTACATTCTTTGTATTTCCTTCAGCCATACTTAATATGTAAAGAAATTAAGACTTACAGTCTAAATATAAAATATCAAACTTGCACTATGGAGGTACCTCAATTCAGACCCACTTGGTTTGAACTTTTCGGTGATACCATGTGAGTATCTACCTTTTTCAGACTGCTGTTCTCAAGTTTACACAAGGACATTTCTCTCTGCTTCTACCTTCTTAGATTTTCTCAAACATAAAGATGAACACTAATGAAATATAAAAATACAGTGATAGGCCTGGAAGGTACATTGCAGGAAAAGTACATGGTTTTCTCTCAAATATGAGAAACTGCAAAGATGTTTCTAATCTGTGGGTCTTTTGAATCTTGTCTTATGATATCTCCACAAAGCCACAGAATTTTATCCTGATATTCAGTGAAGCACACCAGAAAAATCTTCCTTCTCAGGGGATGGTGTCTTTTGAGTAAGCATGATGCTTCTTTCACAGACATACACTGGTGTCTCAGAACATTTTGTAAGTTGATTTTCTTATGACAAACAAGTATTTTACCAGGGACTAGGAAAGAAAATGCTTCAGTTGTAACTTTGTCATCAAAGACGATTTTCTATGTACATAGATTCTGTAGGCTGCCACCCTTTCACCAGAGTGATGATGGCTTTTCAAAAATTTTGATTAAATAAGCAATATATGAATGTTCTGAAAACTGCATTCTATTGAGTTGCTGTTCTTCCCAAGAAAATGTTATTTGGACCATCAATTTGCTGCAATATAGCTTGTGCGACAAAGGCGTCCTTGTGAACTAGATCAGAGGTAGAAAACTTGTGTAATATGTTTTTATAAGTCCCAGAAAGAACCAGATTGAGCAGTTTCATTGGAACTAGGATGATAAGCCGTGATGATGAGCTGTATCTCAGTGTCTCACTGTGTGGTTTCCTTTGGGCTTGGGAAAATTCTGAGATCAGAATGAATCTTAGTTTTATTACTTGGATGAGTAATAATCCTTTGCTCAGTAACTTGATATTGCCAAGGAGAAACTTTTCTGTGGATAGACTGATATACACAGATCCAGACATATATCCCACAACCATGATTGATCCACTCATATTTACTATATATAGTTGGTGAAGATTTTGAACTTGTTTGAACTTTTTAATGGCTTATAACTGACTTAACTCCTTTCCACTGTCCAGAGTTGTGTATTCTTCCTTAGGGATTAATAGGCTGTACTTATTACCAATGTTATCATGATTATGTAGTTTCAACTTAATTTCTATTCTTCTTGATTATGGTGGACTAAAAAGAACCTCATGAATGAGAATGCTGTAAGTGAACTTCATAGTCATCTGCTGTTTATGAAAACTGAAAAGGCACATACATGTCTCACTCACTGATGCTTCCTGGCTACTCCTAGATATTATATTTAAGGACTTTTTCATTGAATTAGCTTCTTCAGGTATGCTTGGATTTTGTATTTTTTGATTTAATGTCATTCTTTTGGTCTCTTTTTCTTTACTCTTAATTTGATCTTTTTCGGTTCCCTTACTTGACCTAGGGAAACAGGGACATTATTTCCTTACAAAAAGTGTTCTTTTTTTTTTCATGCATGCGTGTGTGTGAGTGCGTGTGTGTGTGTGTGTGTGTGTGTGTGTGTGTGTGTGTGTGTGTGTGTATCGAGGGTGGAGGACCAAGGGTGATTTTGGGAATTATCCTGGATTGTTTTTACTTCCTTTTTGCTGTGCTTTGCTAATTCCCAAGCTCTATACACCAAGGCTAGATGTGCAGACTGCTTCTGTTTCTACCTAGCAATAAAAAGAGATCTGTGAGGGTACCAAGCATACATGCTATAGAAAAAGACAGCATCTTCAGTAAGAGGTTTTGGGAAAATTGGATATCTACATGTAAAAGAATGAAAACTGACTACTGTCTCCCTCACACAAAAATTAACTCCAGTTGGATCAGAGACTTGATGTTAAACCTGACTTTCTGTGTCTGAGATACCTCACTCAATATTAAAGTTTCTAATCCATCCATTTACCAGCAAATTCCACTATCTCATTCTGAAGGAAGAATAAGGAGTACACTTGAATTGATAGGCCTTGGTAAATGTTATCTAAACAGAATCCAAATGCTCAGGAACTATGACCAATAATCAACAAGTGGAACTTCATAAAATTAAAAAGCCTCTATTCTGCAAAAAAAATTGTTAATTGTGTAAAAAGGCAACACACAGAATGGAAGAAAATCTTTACTAGCTATGAATCTGACAAAAGATTGATCTCTAGAATATAGAAAGAACTAAAAAAAATAAAACCTAAACATCAAGAAAGCAAACACCCCAATTAAAAAAATGGATCCTGGCTTTGCATGACCTGCACAATGACCGGCATAGCATCGATCCCCCAAAGTCTTGCATGGATCACAGGAATGCTACTGAGTCCTTACACCTCATCAGAGAGGAGGATCCAGAGGGAAGTTTGACATGCACACTAAAGGATGCTCTAGGTATGGGGGGGGAGGAGGAGAGGGAGTACTGGGAGAAAGGGAGGAAGGTGGAAAAGGAAGGGGAAAAGAGGGGAGGGAGCAAGGAGCTTCAGGGAGGAGTGGAGGGAGGGAGGGGACCGAGGTACCTATTATGTTTGTATGAGTGGAAAAAATAAATTAATTAATTAAAAAACGGGTCCTGGAATGAAACAGGGACTTGACCCAAAAAGAAATTGAAATGTCAAACAAATATCTCAAAAGATATTCAACTTCCCTGGTAATCAGATGACTGCAAATTAAAACTACCCTGCTATGCCATCTTATTCCAGTCAGAATGGCTAATATCAAGGACACAAACAACAGAAAATGCTGACAAGGATGTGAGAAAAGGAAACATTTATTCACTCCTGGTGGGAGTGTAAGCTAGTACAGTCACTTTGGAGATCAGTGTGGTGGTTCCTCAGCAAGTTAAAAAATTGAACTACCATATTACCCAGCTTTACCACTTTTAGGAATATTCCCAAAAGACTATACATCTTATTACAAAGACAATTGTTCATCTGTGCTCATTGTAGCTCTATTCACAGTAGCAAGAAAATGGAATCAATAAACATGCTCATTAACAGAGGAATGAGTAATGAAAATGTGGTACATATACACAATGGAATACTATTCAACCCATCAGGAAGGATGAGATTATGGAATTTGCTGATAAATGGATGGAACTGGAAATATAATACTGAATCAGGTATCTCAGACACAGAAAGATAGACACCACATGTTGTCTCTTACATGTAGATGTTAACTGATCTTACAAAAGTATTTAGATTGAAATTACTGTAATGGTCAGAAAATTCAAAAGGGATCAATCACTGGGAAGGTGGGACCGGGTAAAACCTTTTGCAGGGGAGATACTGGATACCACGACAAGAAGGGTGAGGGAGGGAATAATGGGAAGAATACTTACCCAGCCAAAAAGGTTTGGGATATAGGAGGGGCAGAAGACTTACAGAAAAACCCTAAGATTGTGGGATATAACCTCATAGGAATCTCCTATGTTATTAATACGTCAAAACATTTCTTTTAAGAAAGCAACAAAAGTGGACAGTTCTATGCAGTGGAGCACAGAGAGGAAAACAGAGCAAAAAAAACCAAAACAAAACAAAAAAAAAAACAAATGTCCTGAGCTGGTCCACTTGGAACACAGTAACAATTAAATAAAACTGTACTAGAAGTAACAGGTATATGACACTTTCTAATAAGTTGTTAGAAAGGCCTCAAATGCGCACAAACATTATAGGCCATTGCTCTTGATTACCCTCCAAAAACTGATAGTAAGACCATATTACTGAAGATATAACACATATGGATCACTGGACATTGGCAAAATACACCAACTGATTTGAGATATTATTCCTTGCTTGGTGCTTACACAGTACCAAGGAATACTGTAAAAACTACTGTATACTCAAAGACCTTATCAACCTGTGGGATCTGCAAATTAAAATAAAAATCATCATGGCAACAGGTGACCATTAGTGTAATAGTGACATGAGTATCGAGGAGACAAACAACAGTTTTCTGATTGGAGTTAAGTCCCACTTGTCAGAATGGAGTACATTCTCGTTACTGTTAACTAGAAGAAGAACCTATGAAAGGGTTCACCAGGGAAGAACAGATTATTAAACTTTAGTTAGGAAGACAGTACATCAATCTGCTTTATAAGTACCTGCTATACCCATAGACTGGAAAAGCACTCAGCATTTAACCTTCTTCTACAACAGAAGATGTTTATTACTAAAAAGCAGGAGTTGTAAAAATGTAGAAAATAAAGAGGGAGGCAGGGGAGATGAAGGGTTATAAGGAGAAAAGAAAGAGAATGGGATTTGGACTAGGATGAAAATATTATAAAGTCACTATATTCATGTATATACATTAAAATAGTAAATATTTTAAAAGAGTTATGTGGTGGGTGGTCTATGGCATGAGCTTCAACTTTCTATTTTTGAACAAATATAAAACTTACACAACTCAGGGGAAAGAGACTATTTTCACTTATGATTATTGGTCACATTTATCAACATGGTAGGAGATTCATATCAGCATCAGTAACTAATACCACAGAAAGACTTGAGAGAAGGATACACTTGTTCTCTTGTCAGAATACCTACATATCATTAATGCAAAAGTATATGAGACTACTCAATCAGCTGCCTCCATCTTATAATCTGCTCAGGGAATGATCCCACCCACCTAGGGCTGAGTCTTCCCACATCAATTATATACTTTTTCACAAACTTGATGAAGTTTTGCCCTAACTACCAATTCTTCACAGATGTGACCAAAGCTTCAGCCTTCAATTGTCAAATCAGCACAATTGTGTCTAAACGACATAAGAATTATTGCATGCTTTGACATGAATTTTGTTCCATAATTTGCTGTCACTTTCAAATACTGTTAAGAATTCCTCACAATATTTGTTCTAAGGAAACTCAATCTAATATTCAACACTATTTATGACTAACAGTGGAACCACTGGACATACTTCTCAAAATTCTTGGCAATCTTCCACATGTGGTGATTATATTTACCACAAACAATCCATCAGTTCCATTTGCAACGCTACAATTTTTACTTTTTGTAGCAGTCAGTTGCAGATGCCAACATGACAATTGGAGGCTGAAATTTGGGTGCATCTATTTGAAGAGTTTATTCAAGGCAAACTTTGGGAAGGCCTGTAGGAGATTATCTAATTGATGGGGGGAGACCTATCTCATAATGTGTGGGACCATTTCTTGGGTATGTGGATAAAAGGGAGAGAGCTAGCTAAGTATATTGACATATAGACATGATGAAAAATGAGAAAATTTGTCCTTCTCTCATCTCTTATATGGACATGTTGTGTCCAGAATTTGCAGATTCTGATATTTGTATGCCATGCTAATAGGTTTATGAAGAATTGTAAGCTGGAATGAATCTTGTATTCGCCTAGGTTGTTTGGGGTGTTGCATTCATTGCAGCAGATTGAGGATGCACAGCCATATTTACTAATGTGATTATTACATTTGACATCCCTTCAGTAATTTTTTAATAAAATATCTGCTGCATTTTGCCTGCATATTGACAGCTTAGGGGTAAAGTAGATTTTATTCTTTTTTTAAACAGTCTGTTTATTTATTGATTATTTAGAGGGCACTGTCTGTGCCTGTAGAGGACCAAAGTTGGCTTTTGGAATCATCCTGGCTTGCTTCTACCTTCTTGCTTCACTCTGGGATTTTCCAGGCTCTGCCCACCTTGGCATTATTTATGTGGGTCTTGGGATCCGAACTCAGGACCTGCTGCTTGTGAGGCAGAGTCTTAATCCCTGAGCCATCTCTTCAGCCCAATTTTATTCTTTCTTATGATTTTCCACTAGAATTACTCGTCCAGTTATCAGGAGAATTCATAACCAATACCAGGAACCTAGGAAACTGATCACACCATATGAACAGAGACTGCTGAGAGAGGAGTGATACTCACTCGCCAGACAGTCTCTAGACATATGCCTAATTAATTGAACCAGCTCCCTCCTTTTCATTTTTTTGCTCAGGGAATGGTCCTATCATTGTGGGCTTCTTCTTCCCACATCAATCAGACAATTTCCTGCAGGCTTGCTCAGAACTTGTCATAACTACTGATTCTTCTTAAATGTGCTCAGAACTTTGCCTTCAATTGTCAAGTTGATAACTATATATCTAACTAGCACAATAAACTTAAATAGCAACAGAATTATCTAATGGTTCTCCCTTTGGTAACAGAAAATACACCATCCTGCTGGTGAGAAAACATACAAGCTGAGTCCCACTTCTCCTCATGAACTTGCAAATGTCACGAGGCTGAAGCCAGAGTCCAAAAGAAGCCTCAGATTCAGGTCCTGTGCCAGTCCCACAGGACTGAGAGACTTGATGATACGAAGAACATGTCTACTCACTATCCGGAATTAAAAGTGAAACATGCCCAAGAAACAGTGAACTTGAAATTTCTAAATTGAGTTTCATGGGAAGGCATTTGCTATCTTCAGACACATCATGGAATAAGATACCAAAGTGTCAAAAAAAAAGTGTTGTGTGAGCATTTTTCTCTGAGATTCATACAACCATCTGTCCACCCAGATAGTTCAATGACAGACCAAAGAAACAATTATGCCAAGGTCCAATTTAAGAAATGAGTGGATTTGTTGGCGTTCCAACAGGAGTAGGAAACAATGCAAATACAGCTACATCACCAAAAAGCCTCCCTCCAGCATGGGTGAGTTTCACTGAAACTGCAACCCTGGAGCTGTCCATTGCAGGACTTTTAGAAGAGTCTTCTCCAGACATCTGGCCTGCTTCAAAACCTTTCTCTGATTTCTCCATTTCTCACCGGACTCTCTTTCCGACTTCTTGGCTTATCTGCCCAGCAATCTCTTTTAAGACTGCCCTGCTTTAGAGTCCTCTTCAGGATGATTGTCTGGACTCTTTCCAGGTTTGGCTGTTTAGTTATTTCTGGGCTTCTTCACTGCTGGGGGGTTTCCTTCAGACTTAACTGGCTGGCTTTTAGTTGCTAAAACTGAGGGTAAAACAAAAATGAGTGTTCAGGTTCCAGCAAACAAGAAGTCCAGGCAATTGTCTCTGTATTTCATTTGAGATGCCTGAAATGTTATACTTTGGAACAGTGAAAAACAAGAAAAATTTCATACAGTGATGAAAAAGTTAAGTTCATGTCATACTCCAAGAAGAGTAAGGTAGTTCCTTCTTGGGGCAAGATAGTTTGTCCTTCACCTGTTATTCAGTAAGTTGCTAGTTCTTGAATAAATATAAATTTTCAGGACAGAGGTTTCATATTTAAACCTAATTTCAGGAGTGCAATAAAGCATTTCTTGGCATTCTTGGATTAAGGAAGAAATAATTACAAAGGAAAACAAACAAGAGAGACAATGTTGGTACAATTAATTTGTAATCTCAAAATATTGGGGAATAATGTATTCAGTCAAGAACATCAGAGACTCTATATCAACTATTTGGAATTAGGCCTGCTAATCTCTCCCCATCCTGAAGCTCTGGGAAATATGCAGAAGAGGGGGCGGTAAGATTGTAAGAGCACAAGGATGGGAGGAGTCATGATATGCAAGATACTCCACACAAGTTAGGGCGGAAGCAGTTATAATAGGACTCTGCATGATCTGCGCAATGACCAACATATCATTGACCCCTCAAAGTCTAGCATGGACTCAAGGCACTAGGATCCTTAGAAGCAAGGGATTAACAGTCACAATAGTGTTCCTATACTTAAGGGGAACACAAGAAAGAGTTCTAGGAAATGCCACTGAGTCCTTACATCTCATCAGAGAGGAGGACCCAGAGGAAAGTTTGATATACTCATTAAAGAATGCTTCAGAGATGGGGGAGGGGGCACTGGGAGAAAGGGAGGGAGGAGGGAAAGGAAGAGGAAAATGGGGGAGGGAGCAGGGAAGTCCAGGGAGGGGTGGAGGGAGGGAGGGGACAGGGGTACCTATTATGTTTTTATGAGCAGAAAAATAAATTTAAAAAACTATGTAATTATAAAGTTTAAAAAAAAGATGTGAAATCACAGAACCTTTTATCTGAGAAAAAATTTCTAAGAATGATCTAGAGGAAAACATAATGGCAAGGGTGCAGAACTTGATTTATAAATTTAGCTATGTTTAGGGGGCACACACCTGTTACTTCAACTACTTGGGAGTCTGGAACAATACGATTGCAAGTTTAAGACCTGCCAGGGCTACAGAGCAAGTTTAAGGCTGAACTGGTCAGCACAGTGACACTCTGTCCCCTCAAACCTCAATAAAAAATGAAAGTCTAGAAATAGAGCTCAGTGGTAATATACTTCCATAGCATATGCATTTGCCAAAATAAATATCAAATGTAGGTTAAATATATTAAAATAAAGGTAGATTTAAAAATAAAGGAGAAAATATATCTTTTAGAAAAATACAGAAAAATGCAATGACAAACCATAAAGAAATGATTCAAAGAAATTTAGAGATAATGACAAAAACAAACATATGCAATCAAATCACAATAAAAGCAAGATGCAAGGAGAGTGAGCAGAAGGTAAGTCTGAAGTGCTTCTAGTCAGCAGTTCTCTCAAGTGGATACAATACTTGTGCCATGGCAGTAGAGCAACTGGCTATATTATGTGCATAGTTGGGAGCAAAAGATGAAGGAATGCCTTTGGTTCACTTTCTCCTTTTTATACAGTCCATTGTGCCAGTTTAAGTAATGACAACACTGTAGCAGATGCTAAAGGTAATCAGGGAATTCCCTGCAGGTGTGCGCAGAAGCTCATCTCCTAAGTGACTCTAGAACTCAGCAAGTTATAAACTGAGGTTAACGATCACCTACCTTGTGTCTATGTCTGTCTGTCTTTTTATATTCTATTCTTCTATCTATATATGTACCTACTTATCTATCATCTATCATTTATCTATCATCTATGTCTCTATGAATATCTGTTATCCATTCAGCTATCATCTTTCACTCTCCAGCTCTCTTTCTTTCTCTTCCCCGCCCCCCCTTTTCCAAAAGATTCCTGAGCCTTAGGATGGGAAGAGATTCAGATGGCCTGATTAGGGCTAAACATTTAAGGTCACTGATACTCTGGTTAGTTGTGGTTTTCTACTTCACTAATATTCCATTGCAATAGACTGTATCTTGGTTGAGTGTTACAATCTCTTCTTATCTAAGGATGTAATGAGATGTGTTTATATAGTGATTTGTTATCAGGTATTTATGGTTAATACTACGATATCTGATCCAGGCTAGTGTCCATTTTTCCCTTTCCACTGTTATTTGGATGGATTTACAATACTAGTCATGTATTCCCTAACATTAAGGGTGGGTTAGAAGCTAGTTAGCAGATAATTGGTTACCATAAGACTAATCCTACTTCTTGTATCCTTTCTCTGTTCTTCTGACCCTCATAAAACTTTTCTTTTGTAGATGCCTTATTCATTCACCTCTTTGTAAGTGTTCTTTTGTCTACACTCTTTTCAGGTATTCTTCTACATATGTGACTTATGTTTCTTTGCCATTTTGCATGTGAAATGTTTCATGTCAGACTTGGAGGTAGAGAATTTAGGACTTGGTGGTTCAGAGATTGCTAGTGTCTGCAGATGTATTGATTGGGCTCTGCCAGAACAGAAAACAGTTTTTTCTTTAATAGCTTTTCTGGCTTAACTTAAAGGATTGTCTCTGTTTTTGATTAGCTCTCACAGTTTTATTTTCTTTGTCGGGTTTCTGACCAATGTCTGCATGAGCATTGCCCACTTCCAAAGGTAAAAATAAATCAATAAAACATCTTTTTTTTTACTTCCAGGAAGGAAGGGACAATCTAATGCTTCAATTACCACAGTAAACTAATAGCAATACTAATACTCCATCTATCTTTAAGTAAAGAAAAAAATAAAAGGAAAATAGTTAGGTTTCTTTAACAAAACAGAAGAAATATTCATACCTTAAAAATTTCATTTCAGGTATAGTATCAATTTCTCGATATATGAAAGACATACAAAAACACAAACATGTTTACTACATTAGATTTTCAATTAATTTTTAAATTTTTTTGCATAATTATACAAACTCGATAAGTATCTCCCTTCTTTTCCCTTCCCTCTCCCTTCCCCCTTATTGTCACCCATTGCACTCTATCCCCTTTCCAGTCTTCCCCTCCCCACTTTTCCTCCCCTCCCTCTAACCCCTTTTCTTTCCCTCCTCCTCTCTTGGTGCTTCCTGCTTTCTCTCTTCCATCCTCCAAAGCATCTATTTATAGGGGCTCTGAGAAACAAATAAATATAAAAGAAGTATTAAATAAACCTACTAAGAGATCTATAAATCCTTCCTCAACAGACATTCTATGCTTGCAAATACAGTATCCTGGAACCATTTTATGGTTCCAGGGGAGAATATAGTCTTTCATGGTGGGAAAGGCATGACTGGTAGCAGAAGCTAGAAACAGGATAAGTCATACCCATCCAGAAGGCTGAGACCTGCATGACTGACAACTGCTAAGCAGGCCTCTCTTGGAAGTAGGGTAAGATTAATCCACTTCGATCCCACCCCCGAGACTACAGTATTTGCTTGGCATGCACGAGGCCCTGCACTCAGACTGGGAG
Source organism: Typhlomys cinereus (assembly GCA_023101885.1). Lineage (NCBI taxonomy): Eukaryota > Metazoa > Chordata > Mammalia > Rodentia > Platacanthomyidae > Typhlomys > Typhlomys cinereus. Next base: position 1,624,815 of record JALPQD010000016.1, on the reverse strand, counting down.
GTAGAGAATTCATGACTCTGTAGATTTGTACTAAAATAGCTTAGATTTAAATCTGTAAAATAATTTACATTCTCAAAGAGTATTTTTAAGTATTTTCTTAATTTATCTATGTCATGGTTTGAAATGTATTCTCCATAGACTCATGTTTGAGAAAGTCATGGGACCTTTACGAGGTAGGTTCTTGTTGGAAGAAAGTAGTCACGGGGGTAGGATCGAGGTGGATTAATCTTACCCTACTTCCAAGGGAGGCCTGCTTAGCAGTTGTCAGTCATGTGGCTCTCAGCCTTCTGGATGGGTATGACTTATCCTGTTTCTAGCTTCTGCTACCAGTCATGCCTTTCCCACCATGAAAGACTATATTTTCCCCTGGAACCATAAGATGAATGAATTTCCCTTTCTCCCTTAAGTTTCTTGACTTTGGGCATTTGGTTTCATGGCCACACAAGAGTAACCAATACAAGTTGAAAAAGAGAAATCAAGGAAAGAGTTATGTCACAGTGCATGGATAGAGATTAGAGGGAAACGTGGAAATCACTTCTCCAGCTGCCATGTGGGTTTCTGGGGATCTATCTCAGGTCAACAGGTTTGTGAGCAGACAGACACCTTACACACTGAGCTCTCTCACCAGCTCTTTAAAAGTCTTAAGCATGGATTTCTTGTTATAAAACTTTTACCATGAATTTGTACTAGAGTCTCTGCATCACTCCTAAAATGGTTTCACTGTTGAACAGATTACCTTTTTTGTGTGATTTGACTGATTATAACTTCTAAACTATTGTTCAAAATTGCTTGAACATTAATATCTCTATTTGAGTTATTCAAGTACATAGCCACATTTTCTGGTATTCTGAAACGAAAATACATATTTACATTAAAATATCAATAAATATTGTGTTCTCACTTATAGTTTTTATTTTTTTTAATTTTTTATTATTTATTTATGTGTATGCGTGTGTGTATGTGTATAGAACCACCGTGGAGCACCTCCACCTCCTCGTTTACTCTGCCCCGGGATTCACAGGCTCCGCCCTACCAGGATCAGAATCGCAGGCCACCCCTGTTTCTGCCGGATGTCTATACGTGGGGTCTAGGATCCGAACTCAGGACCTTCCACCTGCAAGTCAGAGGCTTAACCCCTGAGCCACCTCTCCAGCCCCTCACTTATATGTTTTTAAAGACTAAAATTGAGCATAGTTTAAAGAAAAGATTAATACAATAGACAATGACTTTTTCTTAAATATTATGTTTTTAAAAATCATTCAGTAATAGAACCATAGCGCCTTGCTTTGGTTTGGACTAATGGAGCTACCACAGCTTCCATCACTTGTTCAATACACATATTCTTTTATTTTACTTTTTTTAAAAAAGGTAGTGCCATAGTAAGTGCATGGATGTGTTTCTCAGGACAGTTTTGAAAGTCAGTCAGTTCTCTCTCTCTCTCTCTCTCTCTCTCTCTCTCTCTCTCTCTCTCTCTCTCTCTCTCTCTCTCTTCCACTGACCTTAAATTCATAACCTATAAGCAACTTTCAGGCTTTGATGACATTAGCTAACCTATTAACATTTACTTTCCCTTCTTTGGACCTCAGGAAAAATCGAAATACTTAAGCTTCATGAAAGGTTGTTGGAAATGTCTCTGTCCTCTTAAAAGCAGGTTCAGTATGAGCCTTAGTACAATGGCAAGTATGAACTTCACATCACTGTTTATCAGGTATTATTCATCAGGACTTTGGGAGTATGTGTTTTTAGTGTTTTTGTGCTTTTGAGATGAAAAAAAGATTATTACCCCAATTGTCTTAGCTGTTCAGGGGATATGAATAAAAACACCATTAGAGTAAGTGGTCTGCAAAAAGCAGACATTTATTTTTTATTGTTGTTGAACTGGAATATCCAAGATCAAGATGCTGGTAAATTCAGTGTTTGATGAGAGGTGACTTCCAGTTTTACAAATGGCAGCTTGTGACCATGTCCTCTTAGAACGACAGGACACAGGCAACTTTCTGAGGCTTGTTTGGTAATGACACTAAACTATTCATGTCCTCCGTATGATGTACTGCTATGAAAAAAATCTCACCTTTGTCCCCCAATGTGTATTTGTGGTTGTGTTATGTATGTGCGTGCATGAGTGTTCATGAGAGTGTATGTCTTTGTGGGTGCATGTGCATATTAGTACATATACATCTGGAGGCCTGAAGTTGATATTGGGAATAATCTTCAATCTTCTTTTATCTTATTTCTCGAGGCTGGGTCTCCAATCGAACCCAGAGCTTGCAGATAAGAACTAGTCTTGGCAATCAGTGTGTTTTAGGCAGTCCAAGGCTGCAATTACCCATCAACATGTCAGGTACAGTTTGGAGAACCAAACTCTTTTCTATTTTTTTAAAGTATGCACTTTTATTGCTAAGCCATTTCTTAATCCATGTCATATCTCATAATAGCATCTATTAGTATTAGGTTTTAACATACAAATTTGGGAAATACATAAATATTCAATCTACAATGTCATAAAAATGGTTGCTTTATCTTTTAGACAAACACTTCTGTTAGTAAAGAAAATTCATAAACCTATGTATACAATCTCATAGTTTATAAATAGCATTTAATTGTAAAATAATGTGACATAAATGGTAAACATTGCCAGCCATAACATTATTAATTCTATATCAACCTATAGTCAAGCATAAGGATTTGTCAAATTCATTTAAATTACAATAGCATCCTTTGAAATCTGTGCTGATAAAGTGTTTTTTATCATTTTCAAGGATTTTAAATATATAGTTTAATTCTCTTTACTTATAAGACAATTTGTTCCTAGATTAGTTTTTATAAGTTTTGTATTTTGCTGGATTATAAGAGACAAATGAATTTGTGGCAAACTCCTTTTGAAAAAATATATAAAAATATACTTATTACCTAAAAATCTGTTTTATATGAGCATATACTGTTCCATTGCATGATTGTAATATAGTTCATAAAATCCATCCATATTATTTAAACATTGCTTTCAATATTTTACTGCTCTCAGCAATGTCCTAATGTATATTCCATCTGGGATTATTTTTCTGGCATTAGTTCTTCTTTATAAAGTGTAGATGACACATGAAAACATCTCTTACATTTTTAATTCAAATAGATAAATACTGAAAAAAATGTAGCAACTGATACTTTCAAAAGTTATTCCTACAACAACTTGCACAGTCACTTACACCAGAGTTCATTTTTTCACTACCGTGACATTAGCAATGACATTATTTTCAACATATTCAAATTTTAATTGACATAAGAGTTGAATATCTTTTTATTAAGACAATCTTTAATTTTGATTTAAATTTGTGCTTGAATTATTGTCACATATGATTCTCTACTGTGCTAGCATATCAGTAGGTTTTTCTTTTGTCTACATGTTGCTTTGTTCTTGTTGACCAACCTTCTGTCATACTTCTGCTGACTATACTCTCTAAAACCTTAAAAAAATTCATTCTTTCAACTCCCATGAATCTAACAGTCTGGATTTTAAATTAATCCATTGTTTTTATGTACTGTGTGATTTCTTTATCTATGATTATGACTCAGTTGATGGGTGTTACAGTATAGTTTCATTCAATTATTGTAATGAATATATGACACAAACGGTTTATAGAAACAGGGGGATTTTATTTCAGAAAACAATTCAAATCTAGAGTCATTCATGACAGAAGTCATATTAGTAACATGAACTGAGAATCTGGTCATATCTATATCTACAACAAGAGAAGAAGGCAAGGGCCAATGCTGCAAATTTGCTTTTCTAACTTGCCTAAATGCTAAATTGTTCTTTCTGTGTCATTTACTTGCCCAGGGAGTGGTTTGACCTTCTGTGGAATGTTTTTCTCACATAATATGTGTCACAGTTAGTCTTCTTTGGTTGCTGTTTTGAGACAGTATTCATTCACAACCAACTTAGGAGAGAAAGGAGATTTATTTGGCCTACAGTTCTGGAAGAGATATACTTCATTATGACTGGAATTCCATAGCAGAAGTTATGATTGAGACAGAAGCAGGAAGTTGGTTCAGGTCACTGCAGCCATGATGAGGAACTCAAAAAATAAGAGCAAGCTGAGAGGAAGAAGGACTGAATACTAAAACTTCCTCCAGCAAGTGCCCACCTCCTAAAGATTTTCAAATGTTAGCATCAACTAAGGATGCAAAGATATAAGCCTTTGGGGGAGTAACTTGCACTCAAACCATAAAATTCTGCCCCCTGGATCTCCATAAGTTCAAGACTACCTCATGATGTAAATCACATTCAGTCCAATTTTAACAGTCCCCATAGACTATAAAAGTTGCAATTGTATAAAAGTCCAATGTACCAATCATATTTTGAAATTTAAGGCAGTCCTCTGTTATCTCTAAAAAATCAAGACAAGTTGAATATAGCTAATATATAATGACACAGAGTAAACATTCCCATCCAAAAAGAGAGGAGTGGGGGCATATCCAGGAAAGAGCAGATCATAGAAAGGTGAAAGTCAGCAGGACAAACTCGAAATCTGGAAACTCCAAGACTGGCATATGAGCCACCTGTTGAAATCATTTCAGTTCCCAAGGGCTTCATTTTCACCACCCAGCAGAGCTGCCTATAGAACATATCATTCTCTTGGGCTGGCTTCTCCTATGGTATATAGTTCTCTTTGCCAGATGTCCCACATTGCCTCTGGCATCTATATCTCAATAGCATAATAAGATTCAATGTCTCACCATGAAATGCCCTCTCAGGGCCTTGCAGGCATTCTGTCTCTGCCACACATTGCAAGGCCTCAGCAGCTCCCCAAAAGAAGCTCCTGAAGAAGTTCATGACCTCCTCAATATTGCATCTATAATGCCTCCTAACCCAAAAGCATTTGCTGGACTTTGCCAAGTCCTGCTATAAACCCCAGGTTAAGACTGACTCCTTTGGAGCACAGAGTCTTGCATTTTGTGGTGACACTGGGGAGAAAAGTCTCTTTGAAGCTGTGACCTTTGGGCCTGTCTTTCAAAAAGAGTGCACTCCTATGGATGGGAGCTTTCTCAGAATGTAAACTTTTTCTATTAAATGTGCAATCAAGATAGAAGCCAACAGTCTTGGCCAGAGGCCTACCCTAATTAAATAATGTGTAATTTGAAAGTGTGAAATAGACAGCTGAGACTAATTTGCACAATGGGCAATTATATTTTATACCCCACTTTTTGCTATAGATAATAGTATTGCAATAAACATGGAGTAAAAATGTTTCTAAAATTCAGGTTTCATTTCCCTTGAGCATATATTTCAGTAGTAACAATGCTAGAACATATGGTCATTCTATCTTTAAATATTTTAAAGTTTCTTTCTGATTTTTCTTTATAGCTATACTAATGTAACTTACAAATCAGTAGTGTGTATTATCTTTTCTCATATGCTTGCCAGAACTTGTTACCTTTGTCTTTTAAATAACAGCCAGTCTTACTAAGGAGTGGAGTTGATATATCTCATGTGGTCATCTGATTGTGATATTACTTGGGCTTCCCTGATTATTATGATATTGGGCATTTAAAAAATTCCTATTGTTCATTTGTGTGAAAATTTTTGAAAGACTTCTTTGTATGTATTCACCTTTTCTCTTGTTCTTCTTGTGTTTTTGCTATTAAGTTTTGGAAAGTCTTACACAGTTTGGATATCAACACCTTGTCAATACATTGCTTGTTTACAACTAATTTGTCTTATATTGTAGTTTGTCTTTTTGCTTCATCTGTTGAACAGAAGTCTCATTTGTTCCCATCTGTTTCTTTTTGCTTTTGTATTCTGTGCTTTTGCATCTTGTCCAAGAATATAATTGGCCATTCCAATGCCCTAAATCCTTTCTTCTTATAGTCACATAGTTTCAGGTCTCAAATTTAAGTCTTTTATTTGTCTTTAGGGGATTATAGAACTGTGAAAGATGGGAGTCTATTTGAACTATTTTGTGTGTGACATACTATTTTCCTAGCACCATTAAATTGAGAATATTCTTCCAGTGTTTGTCTTTAGCAACTTTGTCAAAATTCATTTGTCTGTTTCTTTTGTGTGTATTTTCAATTATCTAACAAGTCTACTCCATGAAACTTCATAATTCTCAGCTGAAACATTTATCATTTCCATTTTTTATTTATCTAATATCTTGAATTATGAAGATATTGCTTTTTATCCATTATAACATATGCACCTTACTCTCACCATTTATTTGCTTTTCACCTCATATTATGTAGAGTATCTCATAGTCCAGGAAAATTTGTAAATTTCATATATAATAACTTTTATCTCTTTTGCTTGCTTCTTCTGTCTATTTATTGCTATTTTTCTTCTCCTCGAAGGTCTTTCACATAATTATCTTATTTCCTTCAATGGGAACTTTCAAGTTTAAATCAGTGTTGCTGAAATGAAATGGGCTTTTTCATCTCTTTTGTAATATAAATTGCTATATTTACCTAAAATGTAACTATTTCTAACTCTATCTTTGAAATCTTATTTTGCTTTACAGATTAATAATCCATTTCATATTCCACTCCCTTGGCATTGTTCTTCATTTTATTTTTAAACACATAAACACTAACAAGAAAAAGACTTTGGCCAGATATTTTCAGTGCTTAAGGATACACCTTTACATGAAAGTAAGGAACATTAAATTAGATAAGTCATTAGCTAAGATGAGTAGAGACTAAGGTGGAAAAATAGATCTAATTGTCCTTAAGTGTCTACTAAGCCTCATATCTCAGGCAGTGAGTTGCACAGCAGAAATAACCTTCCAGTCAATAGAATTTCCTCATCTTGCCTTTACCCTGCCTTTCTCTCCCTTTTGCTTGTTCTCACAAGACTTTCTTATTTGAGGGCTCCAATGATGAGTGGTGATAAGCTCTATTACTTCAGTGTCTTGTCTTGTCACTTTCTACATTGATTGACCCTATCTGTTCAGGGAAGTGGTAATACACAGTTTCAGTCTCACTCTTTTCATTGCTTTCCTGTGACAAAAGAAAGATTATGACCCTCCTGATAAAGGTTTGAACTAGTGTCTGTGTGGGCAAAATAGGAAAGTAGAGACAAATGTCTCCATGCACCATGAGTTTTTCATTTTTTCATTTTTTTTGTCCTTTTAAAAAAATGTTTATTTATTTATTTTTCCCAACCAAATTTAATAGGTACCCCATCCCTTCCCTCCCTCCTCTTCTCCCCAGTCCCCCTTGCATCCTTCCCCCTTGTTTGTAAATATCCTGATTTTTTTTCTCTTGGGGTATAAATCATGGTCTTTGTGTCTATGAAAGTATTTATACATATTTTTCCAGAAAATTCTATCAGGAAGTTTTGACTATTAGAGTTTCCTATTGTGTCGATTTTGAGGCTTTCTCCATGTAATAGAACCCATGTCTGGTACTGTAAACTAGACAACAATTCACGCCTTGGAGGTCATAGCCCAAGAAGAGAACTTCTTACCGTTTTTTATCTAAATCAATGTACCATCAAACTGCCTTCTTAATATCTACGTTTATGCCTCAGTTTAATCCAAGAAGTCTTAAACCCTGAACCATCTCTTGAGTCCCCTCTGATACTTTTTAACTGGAACTGCTTTGAAGAATATCAGATCAGATATGGAAGAAACATAAACTCTTCCTCTCATCCACTCACAAAGAAAACCCCATTAAATTTCAAGTGACAACATTGATGACTGTGTGTTGAACCCTGGGATAGCATAATGTTTTGGTTAGTTTGCCTGGTTGCCAATAAAAATCACTATCAAACAGCTTAAAAGAACAAGGGGTTTATTCTCTTACAAAAGTCCAGTTACAGTTCTTAGTCCAGCTTGACAGGAGAGCACACACAAACACCAGGGCCAAAGCAACTAGCTATACCACAGTCACATAACAGCTGAGAGAGGGACAATCTTACGTGCCAGACAGCATGTCTGGCCAAGTGTATACAAGGATGCTAATTTTCTCAATCAGCTCTTTGTATTTTATTCACCTGCATAGGACCTAGTCCCACCCACGTGGGCTGGGTCTCCTCCATCAACCAGGCAATCTGCTTCAGGTTCTTCCTGAGCTTAACTGAACTACCAATTATCTACAGATGTGCCCAGAGCTCAAATCCTCAACCATCAAGTTGACGTCTGTATCCAACTATGACACATAGGAAGGTGGAATTATTTTAGAATGTCAGCAAGAGAGAGAAAGAAACCATGTCCCTATAAACATGTTTCTGTCATCTAAGTTAAATATTGCATGAAAAAAAAATTTAAAGTAAAAACATTAATAACATTTACTTATTATCAAAGTCAGGTCATAAAATTCTTAATTAACAGGACATTTTTCTTCTAGACCATATGCCTATGAGGACTTAAAAATTCTTTAATCTACATATTCAGTTTCTTTATTTCTGTCTTTGACTCCATAACACCTCTCATTATGAATTTTGATCTTTCCTCACTAAATGTTGTACTAATCTTGTGATTAAATATTTCATCAGTTTTGGGGATAGTCAACAGTACAAAGATTTTACATTTTTTGTACAACCAGTCATTAATATTTTAGAAGTCCAGTTTAAAATATAACAGCTTTCTTCATTTGAAATGATAACCTTTGTTCATTTGTTTGCTACTATCAGAAAAATGTGGGAGGAGACCAGCCAACAGTTTTTCCTTAGCATGAACAAAAAATCTAGTTCTACAACCGTTCAATATTTATCTGTATCTCTATTTATAACTCTATCAATGTATTTTATTTACCTTTTTAACTGTATTTATGACCTTATATCATAGTTAATTCTTTTCTCATTCATTATCTTCATTCTTATCTATTGCTTTCCTTGCTATGTTAGAATTTTGATGTGGTCAAAGATCTGTATAAGCATATTTTCTCATGCTTCTCTGTCTACTCACTTACACTCTGAAGTCTTCTAGCTTTGGTGTATATTGTCTAGGTATACCAAAAAAATAAGAAAACTTTGTAAGAATTTTAAATTCCTATCTTTGATGATTAATGCTGACTTACAGCTGACATTTAGAAAAACGTTTTCTAAGTCCAGCTGATTGAGGTTGGTTCTGGGCATGTCTGTGAGGAATCGCCATGATTACATCAGGGATGTGGGAAGACCCAGCTTATTTTAGAGAGGACCAATCCCTAATCACGTGGTCTGTAATTATATAAAGATGGAGAGAGCTAGTTATGTTAGCAAGCTAGTAAGAAGTATTTATTCATCTATTCAGGCAAGTCCGTACTAAATAATGAGACTTTGTCTCAAAATTGGATAGACAGATAATAGAAAGAAGGCAAATACTCTGTTTTACCTGTGACTCTAAAAGTAAAAATGGATAACAGAAAGTTTTATTGGAAAGTGTTGTATATATCAAAGAAAAATTACACCAGACACCTAAACAGACAAGAAGCACTATTCTTAAGATAGTGGCACTAGATGTGAGAGACTGAGCAAATTTTACCAAAGTTAAGTGAAGAGGAGTTTTTAAATCTGGGATGAGTTATGAGAGAGCAGTGGTTTCTTTTCGATGGCGGCAAAGTTCTTTTGACTGGAATGTCTGGTTTGGTTGATTTGTGCTTACTTGGTACAATTATTCTCCTTCATTGGATGAAGACCACCATGTAGGCTTGTTATCCTTCAGGTACACTCCATAGGCATACCTCCCAGGTCCTTGAAAATGGCATTGTTGGGTTTTGAAATGGCAAGAGGATGGGAAAAGATTTGCATTTCAAAGACAAGGAAATTATAATTGTAAGTTATCTAAAGAACGACTGTCCTAAGAAAAGATTGATCAGGAACTTATCGTCAGAAAATTTATCTGAAGGTTATACAAACCAGGGGAAATACTAAAACTGCCTTGGTTGGATGTTAGAAACAAGAGGTACGAAACGCTAAGACAGAAACAGAACTGTCGGACGGAAGAGGAGAAAGTAACGACATCGAAAGACAAGAAACCTGAAAGAAGGAAGGGATGCTGTATCGTCCTTTGCCGCTGACTTGTTGTACTACGCGCTGACGTACCTATGCTGCCTGCCGTGCAGGCTTACAGGATGGTTCATACCTAGCTACTTCACTTCGCCATATCATCTATGCCGCCACTTCTCTCCTTCTTCTTTCCTTTTTTCTTTTCGCTGGCGTCTCAGTCTATTGCTTTACGTTTCTTGTCTTTTCTTTCTTTCGTTTTATTTCGTGATTTATTTGATGTCTGGTCGTTAGTCCTTCCTTCCTTCATTCCTTTCTTCCTTCCTTCTCCTCCTCCCTCCCTCACTCCACCCATTCGCACCCACCTCTCTCCCTTACTCCGCCCCTATCCCCCCTTCCTCATTCCCTCTCTCCCTGCCCCTTCTGTCCTTCTTTTATTTTTCATCTTCCTTCTTTCTTCTTTCTTTCTTTCTTTCTTTCTTTCTTCTTTCTTTCTTTCTTTCTTTCTTCCTTCCTTCCTTCCTTCCTTCCTTCCTTCCTTCCTTTCTTTCTCTTTCACTTGTCTTCTTTTTCATTCATGGGAGTAGCAAATATTGAAAACCCTTTTGTTATTCCATTCTATAAGTAAAAAAGTGAAAATCTACTTTAATTCAAATCTAAGAATTATATTCAAGCAAATAATTTGTCCTGGTATGTAATATTTTATTTTAATAACACAGGGTAGAAATATAGCATGTGGAAATCCTATATCAGAATAAAAAAGCAAGGAAAATATTGAAAATTTCTGTCATATATTATCAATATAGGCAATTATTTATAGAAGAATTTTGCAGCATGCTGTATATATTACTTGTTAGATCCTAACATGTTCTTCATTAGCTCCAGATTATTTGAAAATATTATAACTATAATAGCTCACATAAAGATTATATCTATAGAATTTACTTAAATTTTTAGATTTTGATATTAGAAGTAACTCTTGACAAAACAAAATAAGTAAATATATAATACAAATCAGCACTGAATTCAGCATGTGAAAGAGGAATGCATTATATATTTCCATTTAACTAAATTTATAGAGAGTTCTACATACCTATACAATGTCCTGTCACTACAGGACATAGAATATAAAATGTATGTATATATATTGTATATAATATATTACATACTCTTTTCAATTGAGTATATTAATTAAAGTGAAATATATATTAACATATTGTCTTTATCTCCTAATAAATTGGCACTGTATAAACATACAACTTTTTAAAACCAATGTAGATATCAACACTAAAATATTACCTTTCTCTTTCTCCTTCTCTTATTTTCACTTATTGTTTTTTTTTGGTGATAATGATTAAAACTTGGTTCAATCTAATTGAACTTTGTACATTCTAAGCATGCACTCTATAAATTACCAAAACTTTAGCTCCTAAAATATTAAGATTTCAGTTAAAAGATTTTCATGTTAGAGGAGGAAGCAATTGCACATTGTTTTACCTGTTTTTGCCTTGGTGGCTGAGAAAACCAGAGTGAGCTTCAATGCTTAATCATTATTCTAAGAGGTTGATGTATTTGCTTGTTCTGCATCATTGATTCTAAATAGCCAGGGGAAAAAGAAGGCTTGTCTTAGAATCTTAGAGTACTACAGTCCTGACAGTTTTGCAACAAATTATTTCAAGTATTTGTAAAAGCAGTTGAATAAGTGACATGCTTTATTTTACTATCTGTGAATTTAATATCCTTATTATATGACATTATTCATTTATCTCAAATTCTGCACAGGATAATTTATGTTGCGTATTATTTGCTATGATAGCTGTATACTTTCCTCTTGAAAAGTTCTACTTAATTTAAAAATAATAATTTTGAAATCATAGTCCAGTTATTGTCTGTACATTTATTGGACTCTATGATTTACTTTAAGGTATAGATGTAGATGTGAATATTTGATTTTTTTCCCTCTTGTAAATACTGGTAAGGAGATATATATCTAAAAGACTCATATTAGTTGCTGTGCATGAAAACATCACGTTCGAGAGGTCATAGCCAAAAGACTTTGGAACCAGACTCACACTGTGAATTCTCAGCAATATAGGTCAATTAATTCTGTATTTTTGCTATATTATGTATAACAGGATGATAATATTAGCTATAGTGTTGACATCTGGTACATAATAAGTATGAGAAACTAAGAGAAGAGCTAGAATTATATTGTTAACAAATATTTTTTTTCACTGTGAAATTTAGATAGGAGGAAGTTTAGGGATGAACTTCTTAGAAAGTTCTCTTGAAGAACTTATTTGGGATGTTGGAACACAGATTTTAAAAAATCTAAGGAAAGGAGGGGGTGCAAAGTGGCTCAGAAGGGGTGGGGATCAGTAGTCCAGTAAATAAAGATAAATAGATGAGAAGTTATAATCTGTAAATATCATTTCTATATGAATTAAAGTGTGAACAGGGCCTGAAAGATGAGCAGGACTTTGATCATAAAGAGAAAAGTGCTTGTCCCCCAAAGGAAGATTTGATTTGAGCTTGCAAGTGACAATATGAATGTGAAGCATATTTACAAACAGAAAGTATATTGGTTGGATTTGATTTTGTGTAGATCTCTGGGACAGACAACATTCAGAAAAAATAAGACAAAATGCAGAAAACAGTCTACTGAAAACAGCACTGAGCAGATTGATGATGAATTCTGTGATCCTGAGGATTAATTTTCAGTGCTACTGGTTTTGAAATTCCAGCATTTACTTGTTTCTTATTTGTTTTATGCTTTAAAATTTCAGTAAGAGAGAAAACACACTACCTCTAGTGAAGATACTTATCATGGCAATACCACAAATGCTGATGTGAAAATGATAATGTTCACCAAATGATATTTTCCAGAAAAAATATTTCTCCATATGAGCATTACAAATATTTTATGGGTTTTTTGTATAATCACCTTATATGTTAATAAAGATTTAAATTAAATTTCATGATTTATCTTTTATCTACTTTACAATGACAGTAATAGTAACATTAGCTGTCATAGAATTAGTCTTACATTTCATTGTGTGGTAGACAAAATTGTAGTAAACAAACATCAAAGTTTAAATGTACCTAAGTTCATGCCTGTACATTTATATAGGTCTCAAATCAAGAATTATCTTCCTTTATGTGCCTTACATCTTCTCTGAAATATGAATACTGTCACTGATCAACACAGTATTGCTAGTGTTGGAAACTTTTTTATGTAAGCATATCATTGTCTAGGAGAAAATGCTGTTTTTCTCTCATGTATAATGTGAGGTCTTTGCTGACCCACCCTTCTCATCTACATGTAGTAATTTAGAGTAAGTGTCTATGTCCAGGTGCTGATGTACTTTCATAGAGATCGCACATCATGGAATGGTAACCTTGCACTGAAGAGTCCCATGATTCATGTGTATCTTTTCATTTTACAGCATCCATCTAGGTCCTACCAGCAATACAGAAAGCATAATTTGACCAGTTCAAAGTGGTTGATAGCTGCATTTCGGCAGTTTCTGAGAATAACAAAATTATATTTTGGGTAATTTAAGAATTTGCTCAGTTCAGAGATCTCTAAAAGAAACAGGATATAACAAGACTACATACAAAAGACTGAATATGTAGTACTTGAGAAATTAAGTTCTGAATAGATATTAGGCTCCTACTCTTTGTTGGTCAACTCTGTAGATCTTTGGTTTACTGAGAGTTTCTTGGCTTTTGGCAATGTAAATTCGACGGCCAGGAGGGGGCAGCAGAACTCCAATCACTAACCCAGGAATCTGGACACCCTCATGAAGGTTACTAAACAAGCCCTGGAACTTCCAGTTTGGTTGGGAAAGAATACAGGAGCTAAAGTTGGTGCTAATGTGCTGATATAAACACAGGCTTTGAATAGGTGGACATCAGGGTTGAAGGCTGAAAAGTCAATAGAAAAAAAGGAAAAGAAAACAAAGAAGTAGAACACAAGTATCAGCTAAGTCACCCCCACTTGCAGAATAAGGACCTAAAAGGGGAGAGAATGAATCTGAAATGGAATCCATCAGTCATAGATCTTGGGCGAAAGATTGGAGCAATATTGGATGAGTCTCTGCCTGTTTATTACACAACCTCCACTGTGCCCTGTGGAGGAAATGACCAGTGGGTTACCGAACGTCAGAGTTCCCAGTTTATAGGGTTCCCACCCTGTCTAGGGGATGAAAGGGGGCATGACACCAGTTCAAACATTATTAGTGAAATGCAGGAGAGAAATGAGAGCAGGTGAATGGAAACACAGACTCCTGGGTCACAGTTTGAGATTATCTCTCCTAACAATTAAAATAGAAATGTCTCTCCTGGGAGAAGAGTCTGAAATTACAGCAATGACAGCTTACTGTGCCTTCTTCATGTGTTCCAGAATATGTTATCCTGTACTGACATGATGGAGATTTTTCTGATAACTCAAACAGTGGGTTCCAAAGGGGAAAGACTGGGGACTCTGGCCTAAACAGGGATGAATTTCAGAATGAATCTAGAGGACTTGGGTGGAGAAGGGAACATATAGATAGGTTGAGACATTTGCTGTGACTCTTCTGACTCAAACTGCGGTCTTTCAATTTTCTTCATATAGCCAAACATTTCATGTAATAATAGTAAGTTAATACTAGATTTCACTTTTTCCCGAATTGTGTTCCTCAAACATTAGGAACCCCATCTTCTTTTGGAAATCAGAAGAATCTCAATGGGCATTTACATTATTTTGTAGTCTGATTCTATTACATCAGAGACTAAGTAACTATAATTTTAGTGTGACCTATATTCCTTCAAAAATATAAAAGCAAAAAAAGATAGAGATAATTCCTTTTAGGAGTCTATATTCTGTTTGGATAGGAATTGGAGGAAGAAATGCATTCCTTTATAAGCATCTTTCTTTCTTCTTAGTACAAAAATGTTACCAAGAACATTGTCTTCACTTGTGGGAAAGTTTTCCAATTAGTACATTCTTTAATATCACCTCATATCTTCTCATATCTCCCTATCATTTACACTCTACATTGAATCTTTCACTCTCAAGAAAATTGTTTAATTTTTCAGTTTTAAGCCATTCCAATGTCACATAATTATATAATGTTCCCATTCTGTTGCAAATCATCTTGAAGTCTTTCCTCATTTGATGGTATAATTTGTGTTTCTCCAAAATCTTTATGATAAAATCCTAACTCCTAGGACCTTAGAACGTGATTTTATTTGGAATAACCTGTTTTAGATGCACTTGGTTAGGGTGACATCACTAAGGTGCAATATTATTCATTTAAATATAGGAGAAATTTGGAAAGAAAGTTTCTCATGTAAACAGGAAGCTCAACATGAATTTGGCAGTTATGTTGTTATTTCTTCATCCAGGTAACCTCCAGGATCTTGGTGGAAGACAGAAACATATCTTTCCCTTCAACCTACAGAAAGAGGGAAAATGTTCAGACTTCCAAGCTTCAAGAATGGTGAGACAGAACATTTCTGATCTTTGAGCCGTATAATTCAGTACTTTGTGAAGGTAACCCTGGAAAATAACTGCAAGAGGTGACACATTTCTCTGTGATTGATAAGGCTTATGTTTCAAGACATATTCTCTAGGATAGGTTCTTTTTAGAAAGTGTTCTATTGATTTGTTGAAACAGCCTCAGAAACATAATCTTCCTATCAAATGTATCTGAATGTCCATTCTCTCTTCTAACTACTACAATGTTCAGCATATTAAGAGCTCTTTTAAGGAAACATCTTGTAATATTAATGAGTGGCAATAATTATAAACAATATAAATAAAGGAACAATTTTGTACCAGTTACTGTTTCTCTGTTACTGTGAGATTCTACTCAGGCTCAGACAACTTAAAGGGAGAAAGGGAGAGTTATTCAGCTTATGGTTTCACAGAGAAGATATAATCCTTTATGGTAGAAAAGGCATGACTGACTGGCCTAAGTCACTGTAGACATCATGGAGGCCAAGAGCTGCTGTAGGCTCAAAATCAGACCTTTACAATATTTCAAACAATGACACTCCATTCTGGCCACCACAGGTTTATTGCCACTTCATTAGGCAAATCATACTCAGTGAAACTTTTAAAATCACATAGACTATATCAGTAGTTCCAACCAAACCAAAAGTCCAAAATCAAAAGCCTCCTGTAAAATCAAAAGATAAGTTACATACTTCCAACATGCATGGCACGGAATAAATATTCTGTGGAATGATGGCATATGTAGAAAAGATTGATCTGCCATAAGATCAAAAACCAGCAGGACAAACTCCAAATCTTGCAGCTCCAGTTTCAACAGATAAGCTTCTCACTGAAATCATCTCAATTCCATTCCTCCAGTGCAGCTGCTTGTAGAATACATTATTCTCTTGGGTTGACTCATCCCAGGGTATGCATAGCTCCTTGGCAGAAGTTCCACCTTGGCTCTGGCATCTCTAACATCTTCAACTCTCAATGCAAATCAGGCTGTAACTTCACATCACAAACTGCTTTTCTTGGGCCTTTAAACTTCAGGCTTCCTGCCCTATTCTCTGAAACCTCAGAGGAGGGTCCAAGATGTCAGAGCTCTCTAAAACTAGTACCACATGGATGACATTGCCAAGTACTGCTATATCTTCCAGGTGGAGTTTGGCCTCCTTTAATCATAGGTTTTTCAGGTTCTTTGTGCTGCCTCTGGGAAAAATCTTTCTTGGGCCTTTGCTTTAAAGGAATAGGCAATTCCCTTGGAACTCTGAATTTTAACTCTTCCTTTCCAAAAGAATTTTCATTCTTATGAATGGGGGCCTTCCTCTTAGGATGCAAACCTCATCTATTATTCAAGTGAAGAGTAGGCTGTGGTTCACTAATGGAGCTTATCTAATAATAGCCAACATTTTGCTCTCTGCAATCTCTGTGCTCAATTCTTCAAGTTCCCAGGACATCTTTCATAATCAGATCTCATGTTTTACTTATTTCTGCCCGATTTCCTGTTCCTTTTCCTCATAACTTTGAACATAAATGCTAAAAAGTAGTCATGCCATACTATTAGGACCACATTGCCTTGAAACTTCTCACTCAAAATTAACTTCAGGCAAGCTTTCAGGACAAGAGCAAACCTTGACCAAACACTCTGCTAATGCATTACTCCATTTATACCTAGTCCAGTTCCCAAGACAGTTTTTGTTCCTATCTGGCCCATTATAAACCGGACTTCTACTGTCTGAGTATTTCCATCTTCAAAACTCCCACTAGAATGGGCTTTTAGGCCCCATCTCCAAGATGTAAAGACTTTTCCAGTGTAAAGTCCCATAGTTTTCCATATTTATCCCCCGAAAAATTCCAAAGACACACTAGTCACATCAGAGTCATGGCCATGCATCTCTACTTGGTACCATGTTCTCTCAGTTTCAAACTTCACTTTCTGGTATGGGGTTCATAGTCTCACTGCAATACCCCCACTTCTCTGGTATCAATTCTGTACCAGTTACTCTTTTTCTCTTGCTGAGAGAAATAACTCGGGCTCAAACAATTTAAAGGCAGGAAGGAAGATTTATTGTATTCCAAAGGAGAGATACATTCCTTCATGATAGAAAAGGTATGATTAGCAGGCAGAACTTGGAGTTGACCTAAGTCACTGTTTAAGAGCAGACAAGATAACTGAAGCAGGGCAGGGATAACCAACCTCAAGGCCTATCCCCTTTATCAGCTTCTTCCAGCAAAGCTCCATCTCCTAAAGGTGCCATGACCTTTCTAAACAACTAAAGATTCAAATACATGCATCTGTGGGCAACCACTCACATTTCAAACCATGACATGTATCTAATAAAAAAATGATGTGAACCATGAATTAGTCAATGTATCTCCAATTTGACTCAATTATGACAAGTATCTTGTAAGTACCAACAGGCTGACAACTGTGCTCCCCTGTGTCTGTGACGAAGTCTGCTGAGAGGCTCAGATCTGCAGGCATCTTACTTGGATTTTGCCTGTTTTCTATACTTTCTTGTTGATTCTTTTTCAATCCTTTTTTAAAAAATATTTTATTATTTCCACTCATACAAACTTAATAGGTACACGGATCTCCTCTCTTCCTCCACCTCCTCCCGGCCCCCTGCTGCCCCCTTCTCTCTCCCCTTCCTCCCCATCCCCCAGTGCCCCCCCCCCAATCCCCGGAGCATCCTTTACTGTGCATGTCAAACTCTCCTCTGGGTCCTCCTCTCCGATGAGGTGCAAGGACACAGGGGCATTTCCCAGAACCTTTTCCGTGTGTTCCCCTTAAGCTTAGGAACACTACTGTGACTGGCAGTCCCTAACCTCCAAGGGTCCTAGTGTCTTTAGTCCATGCTAGACTTTGTGGGGTCAATAATGTGTTGGACATAGCACAGGTCATGCAAAGTCCTATTTCTTTTGCAATCCTTACGTCCATCTTTCATTTTTTGATTCCAGAGTTCTGTTTTATCATCAAAATTATAAGACATATGGAAAAAGCTTCCAAATGCCACTGAAATTCCTTTAGAGAACTGTGGATATGAAAATGAAGACATTTGAGGAAATTACAAAGGTGTTTTGGCAATGGTAGAAGTATCTAGATATGCATACAGTAAAATAAAATACTAAATTGTGAAAGGGTAACTCTTAATTGTGAAGGTTACCATGCCATCTGAAAACATGAACTTTGAGTACTTGATTAACAAGGAAAATATAGAAAAGGGCTATGTGCTTAACTCTTTTACTAAGGAAGAATCAATTTAAACATGTGCAGTCCTATATTAACATTTGTAACATTTCTCTGGCATCACAATCTGCATAGCTGAAGTGATTAATATATATGCTTGTTGGGATAGTACCTTTTCAATAAGGAAAGTTTATAATTGAAATATTAGAGATAGCAGCATGAATAAAATATAAAGTATTTAAGCTTTGTGTCAAGGTTAGGAATAGGTGCAATTGGAATATAAAATGTTTATTATGATCAAAATAAATTTATAGATTATCTGAGGTTATAATCTGGCAGTACACAGGATCAGATGCCTCTATACTAACCTCAAATATCAGAGAGTAAACTTCCATCTAAGCACCTGCCTTTTTATCTTTACATAAGATAAGATCTCAATACCCAAACAAACCATAGCCTAGTGCAGTGGCAGAACAGTGAAAATTGACCACAATAACCAATTAGAATGCAGAGTACCAGTGACCCTGAAATTCTCCACCTGAATAAGACCAAACAAATCTCTTCTGATCCTAAAGCTCAGGGAATCTTCCAAAAGAGGGGTCAATAAGATTGTTAAGACCCTAAAGAGGGAGGTCCACATCTGGCCAAGGCATTCCACTTAAGGAAGGACTGTTTTATCAAGGAACTCAGGGTAATGAGACAAGACCTGTACTATGGCTGACATATCAATCTTCCCCCATAGACTAGTGAGGAACCCAGGAGAAATGATTACATGCAGAGGAAACTTTGGAAGGTAGAACTAGAAAGGAGAAAGGGAGTATCCTTTCAGTGGGCCTACCCAAGGAAGGGCCACTTAATCTGCCACAGAGGCCTAAGCCCCTACTAGAGAAGTCAACCCTACAGTCCAGAGAAGCAGACAGACAGGAAGGTAGAAGGAGGGAGAGGGATGAATTGGTGAAGGAAGGGAATGATGGGAAAGGGATGGGTGAGGGAGGGACAGGTTATGGAAGGGAAAATTGATTCTGACAAAAATGTATACAGTTTATTTTTCTATTTTTTTAATTTAATTCTTTTTGCTTGTGTATGTGTATCAGAAAGCAATATGTGTCCCTGTGGAGGATCAAGGATGACTTTGGGAATCATCCTGAATTGCTTCTACCTCCTTTTTGGTTTGTTCTGGGGTTTCCCAGGCTCTGTTTTCCAGAAACAGAACTTCAGGCAGTGACCTGTAGGTTTTACATGGAATCCGGGTCTGAATTCAAGTCCTTCTGTTTGTGGGGCAGAGTCTTAACCCCTGAGCAATTTCTCCAGACTAATACCTGCAGTTTATAATATATAATCGGGTGTTGAAGATGTAGCTCTAGAGTAGTGTTTGCTTACCCTGCAAGAGGGATTAGGTACAATCCCCAAATGGAAAGTATTCATTAGCAAAATATTATAGAAATGAATGCAGGAGCCATAGTCAGCAGTTTGGATAACTCACAATGTGTAGAGGAAGGGACCATACTATCTTAATCCCTTCAGGAATCACTTTAGTAAATTAAAACACAAAGACCTTATATCTGTGATGGAGAAACCAGGATCGTAGTTCCTTTAAAAGAAATGGGCAATAAGGGTGATTGGAAAGAGATTGCCAGATGTAAATGTGTCTCAGGTCCTTCTTCTGAGTGCTGAACAGGTGTATTAATTTGAATACTAGTGGAACTACATGCTATGATAAGCACACTTCTTCAAATACTTCTCATAGTTAAGTTATAAAAATGAATCAATACCAAGGAGTTCATATTTAAAGAAATCCAGTTTCCACCTAGGTAATAAACAATCTAATATTGTACTAGCTACAGGGACCAAGACTGGACATCATATTTTAATTGGGTGAGCAAGAAATAATTTTCAGGAAAATCTGGTAGCAGAAATCTATGGTACCTACAACAATGTGAGAGTCTTACCAGGGAGTATAAAATAAGTCAAAGAATTTGAGGCTAGTCTGGATGACTGTCTCAATAACATACAATAACAGAAATTAATTATAAAATTGTATATTTAAAAAATAAATTTCTAGAATATAGGCCAGTAAAGAAAAAAGAACAAAAGAGCACATTTGACTTCGGACTTCTGATTTCTTGAAGAATGAAGATGAATTTGGTCAATACTCAAAATAATTTGTGTAATTATGAATTAAATTTACTACTCTGCTATTATTAGAATTTGAAAAAGTTCATTTATTGAATCATGCATTTACAGGGAATCAAAAGGTAGAATTATCATATTTTAAGAGGATTTAAATATAAATTATAATGTACTCTAGTGCATTCAAGTTGGCTTGCTTTAATTTTAATTATTCAGACAGTTACAATGTGTTTGTAATTGATGTACGTACATGTTCATGAAAGTACACATGCAAATGTGCACATGTGCACATGTTTACCTGAGTAAGAGATTAGGGTTCTTCTTCATTTGTTCTCTACCATACATTTTGTGTGTGTGTGTGTGTGTGTGTGTGTGTGTGTGTGTACATGGGGGACATTTTAGTATGTGTCCTTGTGGAGACTCAAGTGTGACATCAGGAATTATCCTGGATTGGTCTATGTCTTTATTTTTTATTGTTTTACTATGAGGTCTGTCTTCCAAGGGCAAAATTACAGATTGTTGATATATCTTAAATTGCCCATTTTTACATGGGATCTGGACATTTGAACTCAGGTTCTTTTGCTTGTAAGGCCAAATCTTAAGCTCTGAGCTGTCTTTGCAGCCCTCCATCTTATCTCATTGAACCTGGATCTCACTGGTTAAGGCTGGCTAGCCTGTAAGATCTAGTGATCTACCTGTTTCTGCTCTTCCGCACCAACTCTGGGGTTACAGATGGTTGCCACCACGCACAGTGTTTACATAAATGTAATTCATAAATTCAAATTCAGATTCTAATGCTTGGGTGCCAAATACTTTACTAAATGGGGATTTGACCAGCTCCTTCTCTTTTTTTAAAAGTCACAATTGAGGTCTACGAGCAAGAAGGATGCTTCAACAGGTAATAGCTTTTGCTATACAAGCCTGAGAACCTGAATTCAACACCCAGAATAAAGTGGAAGTAGAAAAGGAGATTACTGATTCCCAAAAGGTGTCCTTGAATCTTCATACATATGCAGTAGCACTGTATACCCCCACACTAATATATATGCATATATATATTCTAAAAATATAGGATTAAGATATAGTTGATTGGTACAATGTTTACCTGATTGCAAAAGTTAATCAATCAATTAACTAGATAAATAACCAAATAATAAATAATAAATAAATAAAAAATAAATATTTTGTCTCTTTTAGATCATTTATTTTCTTAACTATTATTATTGAGTATAATACCATGAAAAATCATGGAATCTATTTTAGACTCTGTTGCAGCCTATGTTTCATTATGAAAAATGTATTTGAAACCTGGATACTACAGGCTGCTTCCTAGTTTTGAAGCAATTTTAAATAATGAAAAATTATGATGGATGTTGCTGCCAAACTCTGTATGTTTCTTTGTGAAAAAGTTTAGAATATCCAAGAATACCCAGTTGCAGCACCTCATTTTCAAAGGGTTGTTACAGATCTTGTGTTTGTCTCTAAGTGTGAGAACAATAGCTGTTTAAAAAGCTGTACATTAGGGCTTTACTGCCCTGTGGCAAGAACTCTCTTCGTGTGAATATTTAAAGTGGAGTTTTGAAAGCCTATTATGCATCTTCCAGAAATGACATTGTCAAGTTGTAAGACTATTATTTTTCTGTGGGATGAGACAGGAGCTATTTTACTACTTGGTACACTGTGTATCAAACAGACATTTGATCCCCTACTAAGGGAACAGGAGGGAGTCTGTGACATCAACATAAATTAGAAGTTACAGAACAGCAAGTTCAGACACCTTTCTTTAGCTGTGATTCTTTAACTGCTAAAGGTCTCACTGAGAGATTATGGAAAATATTCAGCTTTGTGAAGCTGTGCTATATTTTCTCTTCTTGCATTAATGAATTCTGTATATGACTCCGAGCTACTTATCTGTAACTTTTACTTTCTTTCTCTGCAAAATGTATCATTTGACCAATAATCACCATGTTTTTTCTGAGCATGAAACATGAATTCTTAAAATTCAGACAAGTATTCAACTATTTGTGTGCGTAGAAGAGGGCACTGAGTATAATATGCCTATGAGATCCAAGGTTGACTTCAGGAATCATCTTGGATTGCTTTACCTTCTTATTGCTTTGCTATAGGATTTCCCAAGCTCTCCCTTCCAGGCCTAGAAATGCAGGTCACCCTCATTTTCACCCAGCTTTTATTTAATGTGGGATATGGGGTCCGAACTCAGATCCTTTTGCTTGGGAGACAAAGGCTTTAACCCCGGAGCCATCTCTGCAGCCCTTATGCAACTACTTTAATTCCACTCTAGATCTTCACAGCATTGATAGGGAATTCATCATATGTAAGAATGGATTTTATTGCTTTCTTGGCTTTACTTGTCTTTCTTGCCCTTGGGTTTCATAGTCCTTGTAACTAATGGTCACTCTTCTCCCTGGCCTTCTCAGTGATAAAAAGCGAGGCTGCTGTCAGGAGCTTTTATTCTGGCCAAGGATCAGACAGATGATTCTGGTTCACAAGATAGATTTTTGGCCAGGTAAATTAACTTCCACACATCCATAAAAAGGACACAAGTTAAAATAATCTCTGTGAGTGTCTTCAGGTTACTGAGGGAAATTTCTATCCTTCTGTTTTATATTTGCTCGAAGATTTCATAAATGCTACTTGGTCACAGATTAAGAATCATAGCAATGAGGTTTTGAAAATCAAAGTTGTAATATTATATGCCAAGGAAATGACTACTGATTTCTTTCTTTCCCCTATTTTAATCTACTCACTGTGATAGTTAAATCCAGGTGTCAACTTAGTTGCAGGCTTGATTTTGGGCACAGCTGTGAATATTTATAAATAAGCAAGCCCTTGAGCAAAGAGGGAAGAGTTTGACTCTCCTCTTGCCCTGCACTGGTGAGCTTCTTCGTGGTGTGACTGTTCCTAGTTCTCTGTAGCTTCATTCCTTTTTCCGAGTTGCTACTGTGCTGCCATTCTTTATTGTGCTTCTGCAGTTCTTTGCTGATATCAGGGCCCAGACTTTTCAGTCCTCCAATATGCTGAAGTTCAGGGACTCTTCCAAACCCTTTGGCCTTAACTTCAAACTGGGATTACTGGGAGATTACAGGACTACTCTTGCCTTCACCATCAGACTGGGTCAGCTGTAGACTTTCCAAAACTCCTCGAGCCTCCACCCACCAGATTGGGACTGCTGTGCTATTCAGCTCCTAAACTGAGCAGCTATAGGTACCTATTGTTGGACTACTCTGATTTTTTTCTTGTGATTCAATCTGATGAATTCCCTAGTATACATATATATCCATTCTACCAGCTCTGCTCCTCTAGAGAGCACTGACTAATTCACTCAGTAAATTACATGCGACTGTATCTTGCTCTCCATCCCTCCAGTCTTGCTCTGGTGGAAGACATCTCCTCCACACTTATTTAATGGACCATCACCATTTTCTGCATTATATAGCACATTATTTTGAAACTGATTGTCCTAAGAAGACAATAGAAATTGCTCATCTTGGGTAATCTTGGGTTTGTGAGGTGCTGGATCAGAGACTCTCATAAGGGTGCCATCAAGGCTTCTGGAACTCTATCTAGGACCCAGATATTGATAGAATCCTTGTCACAAATGCTGCTGGCTTCTCGTCACTGATCCTAAAGAGACCAAAATATAATCATTAATGTCTGTTGACCTCAACATAAAAGTTACACATTACCATTTTAGAATACCTTGGCAGTTAAACAGGCTGAACCTCAGGAGTGTTTTTAATATGGACACACCATACTACGGCATCTAAGTGTCTAAAACATACATATTCAAAGTGTCATTCAAAGTGTCACTTTACAAATCACCTTCTCATCTTGTTTTATCTTCATGAGTTGTAAGAAGCAGTTGTAGGCTGCAGAAAGCAAATCAATTCATATCCATCTCAGGTGTTGAGAAGCATATTCTTTTATAATTCTTTGGACATTTTCATTGGACTGAGTTATGACATACACAAATGTGTATCTATCTATTTAGTTTTCTTTAAGTATTTTCCAAGCTTATTGCAGGAAAGTCATATGTCTATCCTGATGACCTGTAGAACATAAAGCACCTTGTGTAATCTATGGTTTGCTGACTTGTTTTAGCTTTCATAGGAATGAAACAACTTTAGTTAACATCAGCAAATGCCTTCAGCTTAAATGTGAGAAGTCAATCATAGAAAAAAATCACAAAGCGTAAAGTCATCCATAAAATAGCACTGCCAGTCTGATTTCTGTGGAGAAACAAGCATTGGAAATGAAAGAGGCTTTCTGAAAGCATTCACAGCATCTAGCAAAACAGAAACTAAAGACCAAATTGCAGTGTCTGTTTACACTAGACTGCCTAGTACCTTTAAAAAAATTCAGAGCAATTTTCCATGAAGAATTGGGTCATGCCATCTCAGAGTAAGAATCATCAGTGAATTGATGTCAAACTTACTGACAAATAAAGTGGCAGAAAGAACAAATGCTGGACATTCAAGAAAATGACTCAATTAAAAATTACATTTACTCTGATTTTGCCTTTGTTTATCTAAAATTTGGTTTGCCTACATTTCCTTTTCTGATTTATTTCATGTCATGAAAATATATAATATATTCCCTGTGTCTTAGAACTAAGCTGCTTCCTAAACTCTCTAGGAAAGTAACTAATTCCCACCATCCTGACATATTTCAAACATTGAAATGGCAGCTGTCATAACTTCTTGCAGTTGTATTGCTAGGGAAAACAGCACTTAAAATAAAATTGCTGAACATATGTTAGAATTCTTCTAATCCACGTCTTGCATCCATTCAAGAATCAAGCACAAACATAAACATGTCTTCCCACCCAGGTCTTGTTCGAGGAATTGGCATCCTCTTGCGTTGTCTTTCTCTGAGGTTTGATAAGTATTCTGTCATGAAGTTCTTTATTTAGTGGTGTTAGGTTTCAATGTATTCAAGTCCTCCTCAGCTCTTTTCAATCTTTTGTTTGCTTTCTAGTGACCAATCCACATATATTTTATCCTTCAGTCTAGGTGATTCATTGTTCAATTAGCATATCTTGGCTTCTATAAATTACTCCTCAATTACGTTTGGTGTAGGGTAATTGGTTTAACCTTTGGCAGCAGCATCCTCACACCTCTACTGACACAGAGTAGCTTTCTGCCCACAGAGCTCTGCTTTTCCTCATACAACATGAAACTCACATGCATTTTCTTTTCAAATAAAGAAAATGTTACTGAGGTAAAAGAAAAAGTTACGTACTCGTTTGAGGGCAATATATGTTCATGAGCAAAACACTTTTTTGTGGAATTCATTCCTATATTAATCTTAATTTATGAGGCTCTTTTTCTGTAATGTAGAATCCAGACACTTTTTTTTAACCAATGCCACCATTATCACCATGATGATCATCACAGAGAAAGGCTATATCTAATGCTGACATATTTTGTTATCTGACATTTGAATAGAGTCATAGCTATACCAATTGGGAAACAATTTTTTTTTCTGCTCATACAAATTTAGGTACATCGGTTCCCTCCCTCCCTCCTCCTTCCCCCGACCGCCCTGCTTCCCCTCCCCTTACCCCTCTCTCCCCATCCCCCTGTGCTTCCCCCCCCCAATCCCCGGAGAATCCTTAAATGTGCATGCCTGACTCTCCTCTGGGCTCTCCTCTCTTATGATGTACAAGGACCCAGTGGCATTTCCCTGAACCCTTTCCTGTGTTCCCCTTAAGCATAGGAACACTATTTTGGCTGTCAATCCCTTGCCTCCAAGGATCTTGGTGCTTTAGCAAATGCTAGACTTTGTGAGGTGAATAGTGTGTTGGACATTGCGCAGGGCATGCAAAGTCCAATTATGATTGCTTCGGCCCTAACTTGTGTGGAGTATCTTGCAAATCATTGCTCCTCCCATCCTTGTGCTCTTACACTCTTACTGCCCCCTCTTCAGCAAATTTCCCTGAGCTTCAGGATGGGGAGAGATTAGTCTGGCCTAGTTCTAGGTGGTCGATATAGAGTCTCTGAAGTTCTGGATTATGGTTTGTTGATTTTCTTTTGGAGTTTGGGAAGCAATTTTTTTAGGACTAAAGGAAAGAAGGTAAACCCTGACGCATCTTCAGTATATGTTCACACATGCTCAAATAGAACCAGGACCAGGAAAATTATAATATGGTGGGATAAGTAGTCTCTACTAAGTAAACATCTGAAATTAAGGCGGACTTTTCAGAAACAATAAGTCATATTTTTTCACCCAAAGATACATAATACTAATAAAAGTTTAATGATTATACAGTAAATTCTTCAACTATACAAAAGTTCATGTTTAGGAAGATAATATCTGTCTGTTATACATATATATGTATATATGTATTCCTTCTCTCTCTCTCTCCCTGTCTCAGTCTTTATATATATGTATCTATTTATATGTTGGAGTGTGTGTGCAATTGGAGGCTAGCAGTGAATGTAGGGCATGTTTCTGAATTGCTCTCCATGTTTTACTTTTGATGGAGGTTTTCAATGAACTTAGAGCTGGTCATTTTGCTAGACTGGTTGTACCCTCCTCCACAGTGCTGGGGTTAAAGGTGAGCACCAGTAAGAGACCCAACATTTACATGGGTCTTGGGGACTTGAACTCAGTTACGATGCTTGCACTAGTGTTTTAACTATTAATCAATCTCTCCAGCTCCATTCATGACAATTTTAAATGTATTTAGTGCATGTATATGTATGTGGAACTTTTGTGTGTATCTCTGTTCATATGTGTATAAGTGCACGTGTATGTAGGTACATGTGCATGTATATGTATCTGCATATAGAAGCCCAGATTTGACATTAGTTCGTCCTATAGTGCTCCCTGCTTTATTTATTGAGTAACTATCATTTAATTTAACACAGAGCTGAACAATTGGCTTGAATGTCTATCCATTTTGCCTCAGGGGTTCTCTGTTTTGCAAGTTCTGAGATTAAAGGTGGTCTGGCTTGGCTTTTGTTTTTAACTTAACTTATTTTATTTATTTATTTATTTAGTGTGTGTGTGTGTGTGTGTGTGTGTGTATCAGAGGGCACTGTGGAGGACCAAGTGTGACTTCCAGAATCATCCTGGATTGCTTCTACCTTCTTTTTGCTTCTCTCTGGAATTTCCTAACTTCTGTTCACCAGGGCCAGAAATGCAGACCACCACTGTTTCTGCCTGGCATTTTTATGTGGGACGTGGGATCCAAACTCAAGAGCTTCTGCTTGTGAGGCAGAGTTTTAACATCTAAGCCATTTCTCCAGCTTCTTTGGTTGACTTTCATATCCTTTTTGAAAATTCAAAATGCTTGTGATCCAAATTTATTATCTACAAAGTCATCTCCTCAGTCCAGTCTTTAAATATATTTTTATTAAAATCTTCACAAGTGAAAAATTGTAAAATGAACTTCTATTCCAATCACTTAGCTGCAAGTTATTAATATTTTCATCAATTTCATTTTCCCTAATCTTTGGTTCTTCACTGCTGCACTTTGTAGGCGGGTAAGGTTATTTAAAATAAATGTCAAATATCATATAATAAATGAATATTATCATAACATGTCTCATTATGTTGAAATTATCTCAAAAGTTGTTCTTCTTTCATGCCCCCTTTTGATTTGTGTGCATGATTTTGTGAACATATCTCCAAATTCAGAAATGGTTTCAGAAATGTTCACTGACTGGCTCTTTGCAAACAAGCAAAACAGTAAAATAAAAGAGAAACTGTCAGTATGACACATTTATCGTTTTTTGTAATGTAAATAGTCCCATCACTATCAAAGTGCCATCGCTGGATCACTGACCATGGATGTGAAGAAGCAAACAACAGTTCCTCTGAGAGTGTGCAGAGTGAATCTAGCATACTGATGTATCGATTTGCTTATTTAATTATATGCCTTGACTATTACTGTGTCTTTCCCTTTGTAAGGGAAATGTTAAAGACCTGGGTCACTCGATGTATAGTAGATATATTATCTGTTTAAATATTTTAATTTGTGTCAATGGGTTATGAAGCATTTCTGTCAAGTGTCTGCATGAGAGGAGTGAAATACTCTGGGAACTGTAGTGATTTCTTAATTTAATTAAGCAATATTGAACATCCCTAACATGTACCTTGTACCAGTGAGCACTCAATAAGAATTAACTCAATAAGCAAATGATATATTGCAAAATGCAAATAAGATTATAATTATGCAAAAATGCATGTTCCTGTTCACATATAATTGAGGCCAGAGAATTGAGTATCTTATTTTAAATAACAGTTTATAAGCTATGCATAGGTGATTTACATTCAAAACCTAAGATGCCTAGAGCTATTCTGTTTTCAGAATGTAAAGCATTGAAAGCCAGGAGAAAGAAATCCAGGAGGTATGATGTTAAATAATGCATGAGTGAAATAATTTTATTGTGTGTCTCATTAGTACAAGGCTGCAGGAAACAGTAAAGTTTAAAAAAATCTTTTTTTTTTCTTACACACCATTTTTTAGCATCATCACATTTAGAGTCACTTTTCTGGCAACCTGGTGGGAAATCACAGGAATCTCTAACACAGTACAGACAGTTGCTGTTCTGTGGATCAAAAGGAAAATCATGAATCTCATTTTTGATTCAAGCTTCACTCTCTTTCTCTGGCTTTATTCCCATCTTTTTAATCTTCTGCAACAAACAATTTCAAATCTCCTCCACCTAATAAAATGTAAATTGCCTCTTGGGTTCAAAGTTATTAGAGTAGTTTT
Organism: Typhlomys cinereus; assembly: GCA_023101885.1. Classification (NCBI taxonomy): domain Eukaryota; kingdom Metazoa; phylum Chordata; class Mammalia; order Rodentia; family Platacanthomyidae; genus Typhlomys; species Typhlomys cinereus. The sequence continues at coordinate 1,595,345 of JALPQD010000016.1, read as the reverse complement.
ATTAGCTCTTGCACTGTACAGCATTCTGGTAAGGTACCAGGCCATCTAAGTAATCATTTTTGCTTATCTCCCGGCTTCCATCTATAATGAAAAGTCTACATCACCTTATCTTCCAGGCAACCATTTCTTCATGAACAGATATGCAATGCGGTGTAGATGCAGCTGAGTGTTCTAGAAGCAATATATCAAATCTGCTGCACTTTAAAGCCTGCAATTTCATGCCTAACACTTGGCATTGTAACCATGGTATCTGCTGTTAGATGCTGGACCCAGAACCATCAGACAGAAGGATCATTTCTAGGTCTGTTTCACAGTTGAGAACACTGAAGCAGACTTATTGGTAGGGCACAGAAAATGACTGAATGTGTAAAATAGTTTTGAGATAAAACAATTTTTGGAGAATTTGTTATTTGATAAACCATTATGCACCATAAAATAGTGCATAATTCCTAGTGATTGTTGGTTTTGACAGTTGCTATTTAAATAAAAATACATTAGGCTTATTGAGGATGAGCTGCTCTGAAGAGTAATTGATTCTACAGATCATGTGAGAAACAATACACACATACACACACATTTAGATGCAAACATATAAATGTAACATTTTGAAGTAATGTTAACCTTTTTCAGATTCCAAAGCATTTGACAAAAATCTCAGTATGCTAATTAAACTCTGTGATATACATTTTGAACACTTTTTTTTTCCTTCTTAGCATCTGTTTCCCTTTCATGACAACTTTCTAATCTACTTTTGGAGACGTTTGGCAGTCATTTCAAGAAATGATTGATTAGATAGCTAATCCAGGTCCTTTGCCTATGTCCAGCAGAATCCTCCCTTCAAACTCTTTTGTTGAACGATTCACATTAACCATCTTATCTTTTCCCTGTATTAAACTGGCATGTACAGAAACATAAGTTAATCTGATCATATGCTAGTAGTTATAAATATTACTTCATATAAGAGATTAAAATACAGACATATTTCGTTGTTCATTCATTTCCTATCCCAGTTTCCTTTACTTAATTCTTCCAAAGATCTATCAGTGAATTTAACTAACTTTGGTGCCATTTATTGAGGAAGGGAATTTATATACTTCCTTGGAAAGCAGAAAGAATGCTCTTGATTTAAAATAATTCCCATTGGTTATTTTGTGTTCCAACTCCTCTTCCTTCATTTCATATTATGCATGGATAGAAGAAAAGGGTTGAAGTGGTCAACTGCTTTGGAATACCCCAGATCTCCAACCCTGTCATTAGGAGGTGGTGTCCTGATAGAGCCTTCATGATTGGGCAACTGGGTACTCATCTACAAGCTATGGGACTGTCTGGGACCTGGCAGCAGACAGGAAGTGATATCTAAGCAGGCTCAGCCCACTGTGTTGCTAACAGTTGACAGGCCATGCTTTCTGAAGTCTCTCTGTAAGGTTATGATTTTAGTAAAAAAAAAAAAAAAAAAAAAAAGCACACGTTCTTTAAGAATAATTGCCATAGTCATTAAATGGAAAAAGCCCACCTGATTTATGCCTAACTTAAACAGAAGTTTGTACATTTGAAATGATTATTGGTACAGATCAAGGGTGAGGACCATTCTTGTTTAATCTTGGATAAATTGCTTAACCTGAGCCTTATTTACTTTACCTGAAATAACAGCTAGGTTCATTATCTACATTATCTACATATCAGTGTGGTTGGCCCATGAGTATCACTTGCTGTTTTCTCCTGAAAGTGAAATATGCAGTATAATTAAACAATAATACAATGATAATTAATCATTTTTCACAATTTAGTTTTGTGATGTGTATGATTAATCACTATAATGTAAAGGGTCTAATAAGCAAGCATAATGGAATATGAGGTACAAGCAAAAGGCATATTTTGAAGTTGCTCATAAGGATCCTAGAGAAATTATTTACCATGCCCTTCATGTGACGAGTTTCAAAGGTTTTATGTTTATAAAGCAGGAATTTCCTTCCTTTATGGACAGCAAGGAGCTTTGTCTTGTTTTTTTTCTACCTTTTTTCTCCAGCTGAATGCATAGTTTTAAAGGCTCTGCTCTTTTATTGAAACTTCCTAAAAAAGGAAGAGGAAGAGATCTGAGATTTTTGGAAGGACAGGCAGGGTCAGCTCTCCTGGTAGAATCTTCAGTGCAAGTCCTCGTTTGAACAAATCACTTAAATAAAGACAGTTTCTATTATACTACCATCCAATCTTTAATTGCCTGGTTTCTGGGTGAATTTATCCACACAATGTCAAAGAAAGGTTAGAATGTTTTTTCCAGAATTTATTTTAGCAAAATGAACAGCTAATAGGAGGATGAGATCCAGAATTCTCTGTGGTTCCTGCTACTTGACACCAAGATATACAATATTAACCTTTTTTCTCTGTCAGGGTACACATGGAAATAATTCATGTCCACTCTTATACTTATTTTCTAAGTTAGCAAATAATTGTGATGTGGCTATGTTTCACAGACATGCTCAGTACACAAAATTAGTGATAACGAAATCATACTCAACTGCTTCCTACCTAGTTGTCCAGAAGTCCTCAGTGTCCAGACTTGTGTTGTGGATGGCAATTATGTTTTTGGTAGAGTTTACTTGAATAAATTCTTTTTATAAATGTTCAACCTAATTAACTTAAGTACACTTAGATTTGGATTAGTCCAGAAAATTTATATTTGTAAGTGTAGGAAAAGACATTCCTGGTTCCAGAGAAATGACTCAGTATTGGATGTTGTAGTAAATTTATTGTAATTTAGTGTCTGGATTTTTAATAAAATTGGATTATAGCATGTACAGCTAAAATGAAGTGTCATGTTCTTGTTCTAACATCATTGAATCTATGAGACTTAAAATATTAGCAGTGTTACATTAAAGTAATTGAACAGAAACCAAAATAAAAAAAAATTAAAATGCAAGTGTTATTTGTAATGACTTTAGAGAATTACTCTTCAATGCCATGCTCAGTGATAACTTCCAACACACTTGTTAAGATTAAGGCTGTCTGGAGCAGCACTCAAACAGTCTAAGGTGACAGGCCCACAGGAGCATTGTGCTATTATAATTTATGAGGCAGCATCATTTCAAACAATGTGGCAAGGTAGAAAGAGAATGCGGGAGGTGAAGGTCATTGATCATCCACAGTATGGCTGCTTTATGAGGCTAGTCCTGTGCAGAGACATGGTGAGGAAGGGCAGGAACTTATGGAAGAGATGAAACTATGTGCAGCCATTATGCAGAGGCAATGCACTGGGCACCTGAGAGTAGATACTAATTATTATCTCACCTATTCCCGCTCACTTTTTCATTTGGAGAGTAGCATATGAAATTTTGTCTCCCCCCCCCTGAAAAAACAAAAGGTATGGACTGGCTCACTTTAACCTCTATATGTACATAGGCAATACAAAATTGCATGTATATTTATCAAGCGTAGGTTGGGAGATAGTTCTAAAGATGAGTGGATGAAAATTTCTAGTGAGTGCTACAGACTTTGCTGTTGGAGTCTACAGCAAATTGCATGTAAGCAAGCTTTATTGGGCAGGTACTTAACCTGAACATCCAAGGGAAGTTGTCACTTAGATTTCAGAGTAAGTCAGGCGATGCTAGTGAAGGTATCCTCAGCGATGATCTGGAGGCATAACACATAAGCCAACTCAAGGAGAAAGATGAGTTCTTTCTCTAGCTGTGTTGGAAGTCTTGTGGAGGGAAACAATTATTGCTTGTGTCCACTTAGAGTTCCTCATGCTTAGTTTTTCCACATTTTTCCATCCTCTCAGTTACAATGTCTTATAATCTGTATTTCAAAAAGTAAGTTAGTAGCACCACTCCCTACCCACAGGTTTTTACATTCTTACCACTCCTCTTCTGCAAATTCCCCCCGAGAATTGAGATGGCAGGAGGTGCAGTAAGGAAGGGATTTCGATGTTCCATTTAGAGCTGAACACTACAGTCACTTATTCTCTGCACTTTGGCCAGTTGTGGTTTTCTACATCACACATCTTCTACTGTATGTCTAGTATTGACAATTTTCCTGATCTGTGGGTATAAGCCTATCTGTATAGATGATAGCTAAGAGGCTTGATCCCAACCAGAGACTGTGGTCTCCCCTGCCATGTGTATTTGGATAGGCCATGATATGGCTGCTGAACCTAAGAACTCAATGATACATTGCCCATATTCACAAGGCCTGCACAAATGTTGCCCTATCAGTGTTTCATCATGGATAAGGGAATATCTCAAGAAATAATACACTTCCCAGAAAGCTCATTGAAGGTTAATATCAGGCAGTATCAGACAGGATAAGCAGAGCTTTTCAATTCAACATTTTACCTATTGGTTGGGTTATGCGAGCCCCAGCAGGTACTCAGGCAGTTGCCAGCATAACATCACAGATGAAACCTAGTGGATCATACATGCAAAAAGGAGTAAACAGCAAATGTTGGAGGAAGGCTAGTTGGAAGGATAATATATAAATAGGGACAGAACGGGAGGTGGGAATGTGTATTAAGGGGTAAATACACCCCTTAAAAGGGATAAAATTAAGGGTCTATTGTATTTATACATGAAGATATAAAGAAAAAAATCTAGCAAATGAGAGGGTTTTAGTTTATTAGTGAGTTGATTTACTTATTCAATGGTCAAGTTTATGTGTCAACTTGACTAGATTACTGGTGTCAGTTGATCATACAGATAATAATCCTGGTGAGGCTGAAGGCATTCTGTGGATGTGAGTGGAATTCATAATCATTTTATAATAAGTGTATGCCCATGAAAATCATGGTGAGAGAAATTCAGTCCTATGAAAGGCTTTAAGGAAACAACTATGGCCTTCCAAGACTGAAAGGAATTTTACTCAAAAGTCTTGGGAAATTTTGAAGTTTTAGCCTTTTTTGGGGGGGGGCAACTATTTCTTTTGGTGTGTGTGTGTGTGTGTGTGTGTGTGTGTGTGTGTGTGTGTGTGTGTATGTGACTTTGCAAGTCAGCCTGCTTTGCTTCTACCTCCTCGTTGCTTTGCTATGGGATTTCCCAGACTCTGCCTTCCAGAGCCAGAAGTGCAGACCACCACCATTTCTACCTGGAATTATTACATGGACTCTGGGACCTGAACTCAAGTCCTTCTGCTTGTCAGGCAGTCTTAACCCATGAGCCATCTCTCCATTCCTTTTCTGTTCTAAGAGCTGTTTTCTGATGTTAGAAGGCAGATGGCCACCCAGTCACATGGATCGATTGCTGCCAGCACATGTCTAGTGTATAAGTCTTATTGGCTTGGCTTCTCTAGGGGAAGGAATACTGACTTATACCAAATGCCTTAATAGATAAATTGGGAAAAGGAGAAGGATAATGGAAAAATACTTTTTTCAAAGATTATTTTTTTACAAAATTTGTACTCTGAGTACTCTTCCCTCAACCCTATCTTTTTTTTCCTGTCAACCCACAAGCCTCTTCTCCCAAATAGTTCTTTTCCCAAATTCCTGATTTTTGGATTGGCTTTGTGACCCATTTAGTTTAACCAAAACATCTCTCTGACTCCAATGGATAAATACAATCTAAAGAAAATTACTTTTTATAAGTAAGTATATGTCATGTGGACTGAAGTGTAAAAAATCAGACTAGATCTAGTGAGACTGCACAGGGTTCATTAGAGCAAGAATGTTTTCATTTGTCTTTGTTGGTGGCAAAACAAGTTGAAGTGTTGAGCTAACTGAAGGGAGACTCAGCTTTATAGAACTAGAGACAATGTATAGGATTCCTGATAATAGAAACAAGGGATCATAAGAATTAGAGTCTTAAATAGAGTTAAAATCTGCTGTAAAACAAAACAAACAAATTATAATGATTTGTTTGAGGACATGGCTCTGCTAGCAAGAAAGCTTGCTGAGCAAGTGTGAGGACCTGAGTTCAGAGTTACAGCATCCACCCAAATAAGAAAAACTGGAAAGATCATGTGTGTCAATAGCTCAAGTGCTAAATGGGGTTCTGGTAGTAGGTAATGTGGTTGGGATGTGCTGGTAGTCAAACCAGTTAAAAGATAAATACGGTGAGCTCCAAGTTCAGTGACAGAACCTGTCACAAAGGAATAGGACAGAGACCAATAGAGGAGGGGACACACACACACACACACACACACACACACACACACACACGCACCCTTGTAGCCATGCATGCACCCACATACCTACACACATATACATACGAACATGCATTGCTTGCACAAACATGAAAGCAATAGCTGAGAATACACAGGAGATCTGCAACTGCATTAGAAGCAAAGGTCCTGGTTTCAGGAATCTTGGAGCTCTATCTTGATGTAGTCAAGAATAATGTATCAGCAGTATCAGTCCTGTGCGAAATGGGTGATGGTCTTTTTTTTGGTTCTAGTTACCAATTGACTCAATTTTGCTAGTTTATGGAGATGTCTGTATTTAGAAAACAATTATCATGGACCATGTTTTGGAGCTCAGTGTTACTTTTGTTATATTACTGTGAGATTCACATACAACTTAAGGGAATTTATTTGGCTAATAGTTCCACAGAGGGGATATAGTACTTCATGGCAGGAATCACATAGCGGAAAGCACTGGTGGGAGGTAGAAATCAAGGTTGGTTCAGGTGACCACAGCTATATAATAGGCAGAGAGAACAATAAAGCAAGGGAAGCAAAATTGGATTACCAAATCTTGAGGTCCATTCCTCATATAGTAAAGCTCTTCCACCACTTAAAAGTGGTACAACCTTTCTAAACATTAATAGCAGCTAAGGATTCAAACACACAAGGCATTGGAGTATAACTCTTATTCAAACCATGACACAAAACCATAACTAAAGCTTTTAGGTTGGCATTAAGAAATCAAAATATAATGGAGGATATATGAAATTTCCTCATGTTAAGTCAGTTTTTATATCTTCATGGAAGATGTGCTTAGCAGCTAGCATACCATGTCCAGTGTGTCACAGGTACAGAGATGTTGTCTTAAAAGCTGAAGATGTTTATGATATTATCTTAGTCCTAGTGGTCATGGAAGGCTGCCTCTCTCAGTGAGTGATTTACCATTGTGAAGTTGAACAATCCAGCTAGGGCTTCTGAGGCTTTCAAGCTCATGAGTCAGGTTATACTGTGGAGAATCAAAGACCTAGGGAGAATAGACTCATTCAGAAGCAGCTGCATCTGAATTAGTCAATGCCTTTGTTGGGCTTTCAGAACAGCTGTTTCAGATGCCCTCCATGGAAGCGAACAATCTCTATAGGTTTCAAATGAGAGCATAATTTTCCAAGAAGGACTGCATAAAAGCTGAAGTGAGGAAAGGGCAAGAAAACATTTCCAGCAGCTTTGGCAATGTTACATCAATGGTAATGCATAGTAAGAATAAAAACTACCATGAGCCAAAGGGACAGAAGAATTTCAGAGTTTTTTGACATCACAGGGAGAAATGACTCATTTTCCCAGAACTCACTATTGTTTTAATAATCTCAAGAATAGAATACACAGCTTTACCTTCAATGCTAGTGGAATACTTGCATTATATTAAACTTTATAACTAAGTTGCTTTGAAATAATTCATCAGTAGCCCATTATGAATTACAAGTTTACATCATATGAAAATAATGAAGAAATAGAGCAAATTAAACAAACTGGAAGTCTGAGATATTAAGGCAAATCCTGTGCTTTAGACCAGGGATTATTCAATATGTGTTTGACCTGGTGTTTTAAATTTGTAGAAAACATGATGATATTATATATGGTATCAGGAGACATAATTGTTCCGGAATTAAGATAATTTTCTCAAAGTAACATTGTAAGTCACATATACTTATAGTTAATTTTAGTAGTGTAACAATTTGGCAAAAAATAACAGTGAATACTTAATTTGGTTAAGGTTGGAGCGTTTACATATTATCTTTCTTTTTTTTTTTTTACTTGATATTTTTCCATCAAACACACTGGAACAGGGAGCAGGCTCCCCATTTCATTGCTTTGAGGAGGAGTGAAGAGCATCAGAACACAGAAGCAGTGTACATACATTTTGGATCTTTGTCTTTATCTCTTCCAAATATTGAGAGTGAACATAGAAGCCAAAGAAAGGAAAAATGGTTGCTTTGCTTTATTGCCTGTTTTTTTTTTCTTTTTTTTTTTTTTGAATATATGGTTGTATGGTATGTGTGTGTGTGTGTTGTTTGCACTCACATGTGTGTTTGCATTTGTATGGGCACATGAGTAGGTGCATGTATAGGAACTTACATGCCTGTGTACCCTAAGGGTTATATTGGGATCATCCTTGATTGCTTTTTCACGTTATCGCTGCAAGCCTAGGTCTCTTCGTAAACCTAGAGTACTCCATTAGAAGTAGTCTGATTAGCTAGCCACCTTGTTCTGGGGATTTTCAGGCTCCACCATCCAAAGAATGAATTACAGGCAGGCCACAATCCTGCATTTTTACTTGGAATCCAAACTCAAGTTCTTTTGCTTGAGAAACCTTAACTACTAAGCCATTCTCCAAGCCTCCATCTGTGCCTGTTACTTTTGTGTGTGTGTGTGTGAGTGTGTGTGTGTGTGTGTGTGTGTGTGTGTGTGTGTGTGTACAAAGGGATACTTGAATGTGTGTGCATGTGGAGGCCCAAGGGTGACATCAGGATTCATCCTTGATTGCTCACTAATCCCTGCCTTTACTATTTATTTATTTATTTATTTATTTATTTTTGAGCAGTTTGTCCTACTAGTCCATGTACTGCAATTTGCAATTCTCCTGTCTCTGACTTCTGAGTCCTGACATTGCAGGCATGTGTCACCATGCCAGTTGTTACCAGGTACTTTGAATGCAGTCTAGAAACTGCATAACACAAACAGCAATTTTTCAGGTGAGGGGCTGGAGAGATAGCTCAGTGTATAGGAATAGTTGGTGCATGGGCATGAACACTGAGTTTTTGAAAAATCTCCAAAACTCACCTAGAAAGCTGAATATAGTCATGTTTACCAATAACCCCAGTCTTACAGGAAATGGGAGCACAGACAGAGCCATGCTGACCACTAGTGTAATTCTCACAGAGACACCTTGTCTCCAGAGAGTAAGGCAGAAAGTATTAGAACAGGACACATGATGACTTCCAATGTGTACACATGCACACATGTGCACATAAACCATACACATGCACAAGATTTCTAAATTATTCACAGAACTGAAACAAAGATAGATTTCACAAATACAGAGATAAAATGTAGAGACTACTGTTTTCTTAATATTTTATATACTATTTTGTTATATATTATGTTTTATTCAATAATATAAATAAACCTATCTTTGGAACTTGGTTATTTCCATTTTGTTTTACAATAAGTATCTTAAAATTTTTTCATACATTTATTTCTAAAACAGCTTCATATTTACCTAGAAGAAATGCCTGTATCTAGTAATCAAGTATAATTATATATCCTTTTTTATTTCTTAATATCTGTCACCATAATGATGTCTGAGATATTTTTGCCCATTAGAATCATAAATATAGAAGGCGGCTGCTATAATCATCTTTTCTCCTTATTGTTTTCTAATTTACTGGCAAGATTTATATAATTGTTTTTCATTTATACCTCTACTACTAGAAAATTCGTATTATCCAAGAAATGTTTTGTCAAGTTTAATGGTATTTAATTTTAAAGAAATGTCTATCAGAGTTGGTGGTGCGTGTCTATAATCCCTGCACTAGGGATGCTAGCAGAGGCAAGAGGATTATGAGTTTGCAGTTAGCCTAGCAATGCAGCAAGGCTCTGTTTTAAGAAGGTGAACAATAAACAGTTTTCCAAGCTGGGGAGATGCTCTGGAGTTAAAGCTATGCCTCAGAAGCAAAGGACCTGAGAGTGGATCACCAGATCCCACATAAAAGGACATGGTGGTGGCCTGTACATCCAACCATGGAAGGCAGAGTCTGGAAAATCCTAGAGCAAAGACGTAGGGAAGTAGAACAATCCAAAATGTTTGCTGATGTCACAGGCATTGTTGTGAAGGTGTGGGTCTCCAATAGGCACACATATTTAAGTGTTCTCTTGTACACACACACACATACACACATACGCACACACACACATACATACATATGTGTGCAAATATACATAAATAAATATAATAAGTACAGGTAAATAAATGTAAAAATCCATTTATTAATTTCTAATGTGCTTTAATGATTTTAATGTGTTTTACATACACTAAATACAGCTTGTTTATTACATGCATTGTAAAAATAACCAATTTGATTACTGCCTTTTATTTCATTATAACCTTTGAAGTAGATATCAAGGAGCTGGAGAGATGGTTCAGGAGTTGGGACTCTGCCTTGCAAGCAGAAGGTCCTAAGTTCAGATCCCAGATCCCATGTGAAAATGTCAGGCTGATACAATGGTGGCTTGCACTTCTGGTCCTGGTGGGCAGAGTCTGGGAAATCCTAAATTGAAGCAATAAGGAGGTAGAATCAATCCAGGATGATTCCCAAAGTCACCCATGATCTTCTGCAGGGATATGCAATCCCCTCTGATACATACACACACACACACACACACACACACACACACACACACACACACATACACACACAAAATAAATAAAATATTAGTTTTAATCTTAAAAACTTTATTTTTTAATGTGTGTGAGTGTGTGCACCTGTGTATGTATGTGTATAGATTCATAAAAATCAGAGGACGCAACTTTCAGCCCTTGGTTGGGCCTTTCACCTTGTTATGGAAGGATTTCTTTTGTTTCTGTCTCTGTGTAGTGTGTAGTCCAGACTTGATGACCCATGGCTTTCCAGATGATTCTCTTACCTCTGCTTCTCACCTTGCCATAGGAGGCCTGGATTAAAGATGTGCATCATCGCATGTAGGGTTTTATGTAAGTTCTGGGCATCAAACGCATGACATCAGGCTTATGAGGCAGATGCCTTTTTTTGTTGGCAAGTATTTATGTTTTTTTTTTAAGACGAGGTATCATCCTGCAGACCAGAGTGGTGGGCAAGTCATTCTATAGTCTAGATGGCCTCAAGATCTTAGCAATATTCTTCCTTTAGCCATTCAAGCACCTCAAGCATTTTACTCTTCTTTATCTGTTACCAAGAAGCAAAGAAGAACTAACAACATAATATGCTTGTTGTAATGGTGATAACTACACCTTGCTATGTGGCATGCATTGACTTGGGATGAAGATGAGCCATTCTTAGAATTCTAAGATATGATGTTTAGGATAAAACATAATATTCTCTGACCTTGATCATCCTCACAATAACAATATGAATATTCTGTGAAAGTTCAATGTACATAGGAAGACCTGCTTTGTACACCAAAGAAATTTAAAAGTTCACGAGTTCAAGATGGAGAAGTGGATTTAGCAGAACTAATGCCAAGAACATGGAAAAAATCATAGAGTAAAAAGCAATTAATTGACTTCAAAACTCAATCACAGTGAGTTTCACGAGATGTGTAGACTGACTTCTTGACAAAAGCTACTCATGTCTGCTGTGGCAGGAATGGAGCATCATGTGATATTGCATTGTGCAGAATCCTTGAACACAAGTGGAGACAGTGTAGTGTGCTTCAGCTCCCCTTCCAGAAGGAGCAGCGAGGGGACATGGGCTCAGTAGTTGGCTGTCCATGTGGAGTCAGTAAGGACCATCCTACAGCTCAGGTTCCGTCCAGTCACTCAGTATTCAAAATCTAATGAATTTATCATGAGTTCGATCATGAACAGAGTTGCCTTAATGACTCATTAACAAATTGGAGTTGTGGGTCTGTGAGACTTTCTACATGTAGAGGAAATGTTTCCACTTTGCAGGTGCCGAAGAACAAAAACTCACCATAATTTGAGGTTGTGGACTTATGTTTAGAATATGACTTTTTTTTCAATGTTTGTTATAGTATCCAGATAAAACTGCCATTGAGAGCTTTGATGCCATAGAAATGGGCACTTTTTTGGTAAATATTTTATTAATTTATTTTAGAGAGAGGGAGAAAAGGAAGAGAGTAGTGTAAATGCCCATCATGGCACACAAGAGAAGTTCAGAAGACAACTTTTGAAAGTCAGCTCTCTTTTTCCACTGTGTGGGCATCCAAGATTAAATTCTGATTGCTAGGATTCTAAGCAGAAACCTTCCCTGCTGAGCTATTTTTAAGAATTTATTTTTATTTTATTTATTTAATTATTATTTTCACTTGCGTGCATGAATCTGTGTGTGTGTGTGTGTGTGTGTGTGTGTGTGTGTGTGTGTGTTCGTGTTTGTGTGCATGGATGTGTACATGAATGTGTGTGCCAGCAAGTTGCCATCCATTTACCTACTTTTCTTGAGACAGGTTGGATCACCTAAGGATGGGTTCATCCTTAGACCTGGCACGGTGGAAGGAGAGGACCCAGTCCATAAACTGTCCTCTGACATCCAGTGACAGGTGCTAGCATGCACAAACACACATGCTACAAATAAATGGACATACATGCAAATATTAAATAAAATAATCCATGCGTTTACGTGTTCACGGACCATGTTTGCAATCTGGAGAACAACATAGGAGTTGCCTCCGAATATACAGTTCAGTAAAAAGAAACCAGAGGTGCAATAAAAGATCCGCAGCAGACTCTCCAACTCCAGACGGGGCTCCATAAGCCACCTGTGAATGTCCTGCAGTTTTCTCTTGGGTTGGAAGACAAGCCAGGTCACATGGCTGTCCCTCACAGAGACGGGTAACTGGTAAATTAGAGAATCACAGCCCCCAAACACAAACCTCCTTGGGAACTAGGAGTCCCGGGACAGGAAGATCTGAGCTAGAACTCGGGTTCACTAAAGTCAGCATGTCTGGCAATCCAGAGAGCATTGTGATCCTCCTACCCCTGTCTCCATCTCCCCAGTGCTGGGATTCAAGCATGGGTCACCATGCTTGATTTTCATGCAGTCCTGGGGATTGAACTCAGGTCCTCATACTTCTGCTCTCAAGCATTTTACTGGCTGACCTATCATCCCAGGCCTTTTTTAAAACTAGTTTTCTTTCTTATTTTCCTTAAACATTTTTTTATTTCTCTTTATGCATTCCATGAATAAAAATAACCTTAAAAGATCTTTCATATAACACATACATCATGTAACTAATTGTTTAATAACAATCAGTCTATGGGATTTCCCTAAGCTCTCTCTTTCACTCCTGGTCCTTGTCATTTGTACAGAATAAAATCAGATGAGGCAGAGTTTGAGTAGACAGAATTACAGAGTAAAGTGGAACAATCTTCATAGAAAAAGTACCAATGGCTACAGAGATGCTCCCAAGAGTTAAGTGTGCACAATGGCTAGAGAATCTGTTGTGCAAACTACATAGTTAGACTTCATACTGTTTTCTAATGCACTAGGAACAAACAGCTTTTCTGAGTGGCATTTTCCTGTCCAGGTGATTGACAAGTCCATTCAGATGAACTCAAGGGAGGGGACAATGTCTGTCTTTGTTCTTTAACAACAGTCTCCAAGTAGACAGCATTCTTAAGATCTTTTAGGCGTTTAGAAGGCAATACCTCTACCAGGGAGAAAGACATACTCAAATAAAAATTTTTAACCAGTAATAAAATACTGTAGTTTCATTTCCTGATTTTGCAAGCTGTTGATTAAGGGAAAGAGGCTCCTTTCTCAATGACCTTCAAGCCTGCTAGCAATCTAGTATCAATGATATAAAATGTGAAGTTATATTAACATGTGAATCCATAATTTGAAAAATAATTCTTATTTTTTATGTTGGTATTACTATTATTAATTTTTGGCTATACTATGTATAACGTAAAATATAGCTATAAAAGACTTAAGTGCTACAAGATTAAACTGTGTTATCACAGTGCCTTTAATTACACAGAATGACAATGTGTTTCTCTCAATAGGTGGCTTTATTTTCAGAAGGTGCTTATACTATAGACTGAAGTGTTGGTTGAGTAAAGAGTTTCCCTTTCTAGTATCTAATAATAGGCAGTGTAAACAGAGAAGTCAATTGAGGCTGGCAGGTTGGGGAGCAGGGATGGGCTTATGCTATTATCTCCAGAAACAAATTGTGCAGGCAAAAGCAATCAGCATAGATCAATTTAGCCCGTGGAATTGAGTCGGGTAAAATACAGCTTTGCATTCCACCTCCATTGATACTTGCCCTACAGGTTATTATTTATTACTGAACATTATTACAAATCCTTAAGGGAAAATAGTATAATCCATTTGAAGTACTACTACACTATTGTGCATGCAGCATACTCAACTTCTTGCAATTACTATTCTGACTTCCAGGGTAACGAGATGTATTCAAGAATTACCGTTTGTGGTTCCAGCTTCCATAAATTCATCTCTTTCGTAGCAGATTATTCCTATTTATAGTCAACAAGAAAAATAGTTTTAATTTATTGCACTCTGTGAATCATTACCTCTGACTTTGTATGTCCTTTGTAAAATGAAGCAAGCAACATGTTTAATTTGATACAACATATAAAAAGCCACCAACTCTTTTGGGCTATAGGCATGGAGGGAATGTTCTTCTGAATCAGATTTCTTTAGTTCTAGAATACTGAACATCCTATTACGCTGACCTTTACATAATATAGCTGTTGCAGGAGTGATGTGCTGACAGTTTCTTTTTATCTTAAGATGAACTGGATAACCATAATGCATCATGAATGTCAGGAATATACTAAATGTCTTTTCTAAAGAATATTTGTTTAAAAATTAAAGAAAGTATGGAGTAGTTAATACTCCATATGCGTGTATGCCTTACATTAAATGAGAAAGTTAATCTATGAAAACTATGTAGTGCTTTGTCCTTATAATTGGGAAGATAAAAGTAGTGCATGAAAAGTAGATGCATGATCTCTGGGGCATCAAATAGTCCTCTACTCTACAGGATTTCCAAGAAGAAAAATGAGATAGGCAAGATATAGTTTGATAGATAAAGGTTCACAGGAATCTGTACTAATGTGTCATTAAGATTATCTTTATGGTTCAAGGGTGTAGACTCTGCTTCATAATCAGGAAGTCCTAAGTTCAGATCATAGGTCACACATAAAAATCGCCAGACTGGCAGATGGTCTGCATTTCTTGCTTTGGTGGGTAGAGGCTGGGAAATCCCAAAGTGAGGCAAAAAGGTGGTAGAAACAATCCAGAATGATTCTTTTTTATTTAAATACATTTTTATTATTATTTCAGCTCATACAAACTTAATAGGTACACCAGTTCCCTCCCTCCCTCCTCCTCCCCCCGAACCTCCTGCTCCCCCTCCCCTCACCCCTCCCTCTGCATCTCCCAGTGCCTCCCGCCCAATTCCCAGAGAGTCCTTTCTTGTGCATGCCTGACTCCTCTGGGCCCTCCTCTCCGATGACGTACAAGGACCCAGTTGCATTTCCCTGAACCCTTTCCCGTGTTCCCCTTAAGCATAGGAACACTGCTGTGGCTGTCAGTCCCTTGCCTCCAAGGATCTTGGTGCCTTTAGCAGATGCTAGATTTCGTAAGGTCAATAGTGTGTTGGACATTGCGTAGGGCATGCAAAGTCCAATTATGATTGCTTTGGCCCTAACTTGTGTGGAGTATCTTGCAAATCATTGCTCCTCCCATCCTTTTGCTCTTACACTCTTACCGCCCCCTCTTGAAGGGGCAGAATGATTCTTAAAGTCACTCTTGGTTCTCCACATGAACACACAGTGCCCTTTGATAATACACGCATACACACACAATAATAATTAAAAAGATTATCTTTATTTGGTCCTCTTTCTTGAAAAGCTTGAGAACTTAAGATCAAAATCCTCTCTTACCTCAGAGCTTTCTTTTTCAATGGAATGTGTTTAATATAGAAAATAAGACTATGGACTGCTGGGCAGGAAACAGGACACAAATCACCCCCACTCCAAGGCTCGGCCTGTAAGACCCTGTGGAAGGGGGTGTGCTGCCCAGCAGTCATATCCTCTCTTTATGACAAGGCTGCTACATTCGAGAAATTCACTGCAGCAATATCTACTTTCTCAAGATCTGAACATCATTTGGTCTATTTTTCCATAAAGAGGAAAGATCTCTAGAGGGTTCACATCTTCCTGCAGCAACTCTTGAGGGTTAATGCTGGATGGTGTAGAGAAGGAAAGTCACTTTTCTCAATGATATGCCTACTGATATATCATGCTGCAACAAGTGCCCAGGGATGTGACATTAAAAGCAAACCAGGTGAAACAGAAAATGTGTTCTACACATTCAGAAAGACATGAAATTTTGAACAGTATTCATAAGAAAGATTAGTAGTGGGAAAAGAAGGGGCTGGAATTAGGTAATAAGGTAGTGAAAATGATGTAAATTCATTGTATTAATATATGAAACGTTAAAAAGAACAAAACTCAATTAAAATTTGTCTTAATTGCAAGTTTTAGATTTTTTAATAAGTTTATACCAAACAGAAAGCTATATACTTGATTTATTTTTAATATTTTTTATTATTTATTCAATTATGTGTGTGTGCATGTGTATATGTATGCGTGTATAGAACCACGGTCGAATTCGGGAACCACCATGGTCTGCGTTCACCTCCTCCTTGTTTACTCTGCCCCTGGATTCAACAGGCTCTGCCCTACCAGGACCAGAACGCAGGCTGCCCCTGCTTCCACCCAGCATCTATACGTGGGGTCTAAGGATCCGAACTGAGACCTTCCATCTGCAAGGCCCAGGCCTTAACCCCTGAGCCACCTCTCCAGTTCCTACTTGATTTATTTTTATCTGCTTGTAAATACCTGCTTTAGTTTGGTGGAGGTTTCCAGATTTCCTTTTGATGTTTGTATTTGTTTTTGCTGTTTAAGGCAAGATCTCTTGGAGATCTGAGTCAGGAATACAATTTTTTTTATTCAATTGTGCGTGTGTGCGTGTGTGTGCGTGTGTGTGTGTGTGTGTGTGTGTAGAACCATGTGCGAATTCGGGAACCACCATGGACCACCTCCACCTCCTCCTTGTTTACTTTGTCCTGGGATTCATAGGCTCCGCCCTACCATGACCAGAAGCGCAGGCCGCCCCTACTTCCACCTGGCGTCTGTAAGTGGGATCTGGGATCCAAACAAGACCTTCCACCTGCAAGACAGAGGCTCAACCCCTGAGCCACCTCTCCAGCCCAGGAATACAAAATTTTACATGACACATTTGTTTACTTATGCTTTGTAAACCTTTGTCTGATAATTTCTAATGTGAATATAAATACAAGGAACATATAAATAAATGAATTTTACTGTATGTGTCAGAAAGAAATTTTTATATCCCTCTTCCTGAAAGTCCATCAATACAAAATTCATCTTAAAACATTTTTAAAATAACTTTTTTTTCGTTTTTTTAAAACTTTATCTTTCAAAAATAATTAGACAAAATTTACTTGCTTTAAGTTATGGTGCTCAGTTCAGGGTTTCAACTGGATAGTTAGAGAAAGAGAACAGAAACAGAGATGATCTTAATGAAATCAGATTGCCTTTTATTGTGGTAAGGCATCTAGAGACAGTTCTTCAACAGAAATAGAAAGCTGTGTGGGGAAGGTTAGGGTAAGTTTTTTATATGACCCTGAGTGAGTGGTGTCCAGGGGATGAGGGAAATGTCTACATATTTAAGATGGTGTTTGAGAATGTTTACACCTGTGGGTCCAGGGTCCTGTGGCAGTTACAGGGTTGAGAGATTTATCTCCAATCAGCAGCCGCAGATAAAGAAGTAGGTGGGGGATACAGGTTACAAGGGAAGTACTATTTACCAGTGGGGAGGGAGAAGGGTGCCAGTGCATCCTTGAGAGGGTCATTAACCATTTCATAAATCAATAAAGAAAGACTGTTTTCAAGACTTACAGAAATTATCATATGTGAATGTTACATCATGGTAACAAGATGACTTGTAGAATTGCATAAACAGGGAATGTTGCATAGTAAGATGATAATGCAACAGTAAGAGCATGAAGTCATAGTAATTTGGGAAGTACTTTATGTAAGAACTTATGTTTTTAGTGTTACTATGAGATGGAATGCTAATTTCTGAGATTGTCAGCTGGTAATATAAAGTGTAACTGTAAAATGAACACCTTGCTAAATGGGAACAGTAGGTGTTTTATCTTATATGGCAATGTAGTAAATTAAGAAATATTTTGACAAATATGAGCTAAATGTGATGCTCCCTATAAGTTGATGTTTTTGAATGTTTAGCTGGTGTCAATGTTTGGGAAAGTTGTGACACCTTACAACAATGGAGACTTGCTAGAGGAAGGCATGTCACAGTGGGCAGGCCTTGCCCAGCCCTATTTTCTCTCAGTTCTCTCTTGCTCACTATGTCCTTTTGATGGTTGCAATGACTTGATCCAGTCGCCTTCTTCTGTTGGGTGGAGCATAGAAAATTTTAGAGTGAACAAAGAAGGAAGTAGAAGAAATCCAGGATGATTCAAGATGCCACCCTTGGTCCTCCGCAGAGACACATGTGCCCTCAGATACACACACAGACACACACACACACACACACACACACACACACACACACACACACAAAATGAATGAATAGATTAATAAAGTTTTTAAAAAATATTTTAAGATGGGTCATAAAGAATTTAGAACACAAAAAGGATATGATTTATCTACATTCTTTAAGGAAAGACAGACATCATTTTAACTAAAAGAGAAGGTAGAATGATCACAGAGAGTTAAAATGAACAGTTGCCACATACTTCAATAGAACTCTATGAACTGAATTATTTTTAAAGGTCTCTCTCTCTCTCTCTCTGTGTGTGTGTTCCTCTTATTCCTTTGAGGCAGGGACACACGTTTTCTTGCAAGCAGCAAGTCTCAAGTCTAGCGACCTTCCTGTCTCAGCTCTCCCCTGACTCTATGGAGCTAGAGTCTCATGCACTCAATGTGATGCCCAGATGTGGCAATGTCCAGTTTGCTACATGGGTTCTTGCACAACATTTATTGCAGCAATATTTTTCATTTTACAAAATAAATGGTAGGTACACTGAGATTAAATTCTTCTAAGTGTCCAGAAAACATATGTGAAACAAATGCAAAACTCTGACTTATTTTTGCACTTTTTATATATCTGTTATACCTAAATAAAATGAGTCAGAGACACTGGACAGGCTTTCACAACTAATGTACAAAATAGCTATTTGTTTTTGTCTTGTTTTTGTATGTGTGTCTTCTTTCAAATTATTTGTCATCTCAAAGTTAAGAAAAGAGAGCTGTGATTCAAATGTTGCTGAGTAAGAATCACTTAGAGGGAGTCATAAAAAAGTGTTTACTTTGCCAGGGTACCTCATTTTGAAAGACAAGCTAAATGTAATCCAGTGCCTTAGTAGGCATTAGTTTGCATATCAAACTTGAAGGACTATATGAAAATCATAGAACTACTTAGAAATCCATTTGTACACAAAGCTTCATCAGGTTGATATGAAACAACACAAGAGAGATAAATGCATGGTGATTTTTGCATCCATGTAAAATTTCATTCTAGAAATTACCATGAGGTCATCCTCAGTTCTATAAGGAAGATGCATATTTCAGGGCATAAGAAATGTAAACTTGAGTGAAGAAAACATCATCAAACAAGGATCCAGTTTGCAAAGCAGAAAGAGCTAGAAAAAATAAGGTTAAATAAGTTTGTTTTGTATATAGTGTTTCTCAGATGCCCTCTGAAAGACATAAATAGCATGGTCCTGGCCACTCACCACTAAGTATTGTAAGTTAGAGAGGATGAAGTTGGTAGTGACACTGGAAATCACCCAAGGATGTAGGTACTGTTTCCTGTGTCTATATACATTGCCACAGAGAAATGTGCCCCAAAGGACTGTAGTTGTGATAATATATAGTAAGTTTCCAGAAATAAGTGATAGCTCAGAGAAGAGCTTCCAGGATCTGCTGCTCAAGTAATTAAAGAATGTAATGACATACAAGAATGCTTGTCATGTAATACTGAATGGAAATAAAATGTGTACAATTCCATACTGGATTCAGAATAACATCTAAAACTACACACACACACACACACACACACACACACAAACATAGGCACATGCACATCTATTCATACACAGGATAGTATGAACTGGGGGTGATATAATTTCTTCATTGAATGGGACTTAATTTTGCATACATATAAATGATGTTTTTGTTTTATTCTTCAAATGTAGACTAGTTACATAAAGTTTTAGGTAATACATGCATTTCTTATGATTTAAGGCCACTTGAAATAACTGCAATTTAGATACTGGCCTGCTTTGTGCATCAAAGTAGATTATAGAGTATTGCAGTTGAAACTAAGGGATGAGTAACAATTGTGAGGGTCAGTCTCCTTTCTCTTTGCAACTGATCATTGAGAAAAATGAGGAAAAGAAACATGTCTATTTCAAAGGTAGTTGAAGTTACAACTGAAAATACTATTTACCACATTGTGAATTTTTACTGGCTCCAGTTCTGGGGAAGCAAAATATATAGAATTCATCACCTTGTGGGTACTTAAGACATTCAACTACTGCTTAGACCCCTGTGGCATGAAAATATGCCATTATGACTGATACAAGGGTTGCTGGATTCAATTGTTTTGTAAGAGGGTTTTTATTTGACAAAGCAAAAGAATTCTTAGATCCAAGTCAAACATTATGAGCAAGAAAGTTGCTAGAATGTTTCTATAAAGACACTACTCATGAAAGTATGAGACAATAGCCATCCATTTAATGTCAGAGATATTAGCCAGGGGAAATAAAGTGGGTAACTGGTCTCTTTAGAAAACTAGAGGACATGAGGGCTTACCAGCATAAGGATAATGACCACTGGTATAAAAACATGCTCTCTCATCAACTATCAGGTCACTTTTGTGTGCTTACAAAAAACCACATCAGATTAATAGTTACTTCTTGTTAATGCATCTATTTTTTAAAAAATAAATATGTCATAATAATATATATTGACAGGGTTCAGTATATTTTGTCTATACATAGGGTGTGTAAAGATAAAATCCAGTCTTCCTCTCCGTATTTTCCCATACTTTTTCTGAGTCCAATGAATTACTATTTTCTATTTAGGTGCAATTTTTAAAATTTTTCCATCTGGTATACTTTACACAGCATAATTCCTTCCAGTGTTATATATTTTACTGCAAATAATGGGATTTTATTCTTCTTTGAAGATTGCTTATTTTATATATATATGTATATATATTTTAATGAGGAGACAAGGTCACATAATGGAGCTTATGCTGGCCTTGAAGTCATGATCCTCTTGACGCAGCTAACATTGTGATGATAGGTTATGATCTTGTAGTCTTGATTTATGGTTATTCAACCCGGCAATCACTGCTATAGTTTGGATTTGACTCTGCCACCAAGGTCCTTGTGTGGGTCATTGGTAGATGCTGCTCTTCCAAGACATGAGGTCTGACAGGAAGTCATTAGGTACTTGGGAGTGTTCTCTTGCCAGGATTTGTGAAACTCTAGCCCCTTTCTCTCTTTATAGTTAGTTATGAGCCAGGAAGTGGCCAGGAAGAAGGAAGTTTTCTTCTGCCACACACTTTATGGCTAAAATGTGCTAATTCTCCTCAATCCCCAGATAGCAGGTCACTTCATCCCGGGCTGTCTCAGGAACCCAAATAAACTTTCACTCTCTATAAGTTATTATCTCAAATAAGCTGTTTTATTGATGTATAATTGAACAATGCTGTCTCTATAAAGAATTAATCAAACAAGAAAGGAGGACAATAGCATCAAATTCAGTTTTCACACGTAGTCCAAACACATGGTTTGCTAAACTAAACATAATGAGGACTTTCATCAATACACTAACAAATGCCTACATAGTATAAACAGCAGCTATGACAGAATGGTAAGACAGCGTTTTCAAAATTCCAAGAAGCAATCAGGGTCATGATTCCAGAAGTAAAATGTCCCTATTTGGGAATTTATATAACTTGAAATTATCTTTTATTTGACTGGTCCTCAATCAGGAGAACATTTCTGATTCTATAACTGAGGATGACCTCCACTGTAAACATCCCCAAGCATCAAAAATCTTGTCTGGTTTTTGGAAGCCATCAAGCTTGGTCTCCTATGTTTAAGTCTTCAGCCTTTACATCCATGCCATGCTTTTGAAATCCATAGCAGGAACAACCTAAAACTCTTAAAATAAACCTAGCAATTGAATGGTATAAAGCCTCTTTCTGGCTAGGTTCCTAAATCTTTTGAATAAAGTGCAGAATTTATAGCCTATGTTTTTTCTTTAAGAGAAAGCTTGACCTCATTTCATACCATATATTGTTGACACTTAATCTGTAATAAAAGGGTTTCTTTTCTGTTTTATACCCGTTTTCTCTCAAGAAATTAAATCTTACATAAGAAACCTTTTCTTTAAGGGTATCTACTTCTTATCATTTCATGCTTTTTTGTTATTGGTAGGAAATATATTCTCAAGGTTGTCTTCAAAATTAAATTCATGTGGAAGACCTTAAGTTTTCTACAACTATGGAACACTTCGTACTTTCTTGGACAGTGTAAAAAAAGAAGCAAATAATGGATTAAAAACAAGAAAACTTTAGTTTTGTTTCAAAAATAAAATAATTTCACATATTCAGCTAGCACACAGTACTAGGAACCAGTCACCACTCTTAGATCTTTCTGGAAGCATCATTATTCAAATTGACACTAGATGAAACTGAAGTACCAAAATGTTAAGTGATTTTCATCATCCATCTTTCTGGATGATGGAGTCAGGAATTAAATATTTCTGCACTCACAGATTCTAAAGCCTTAAGGACCATGGACTAATGTTTTTAAAAACAGCTCTAAATACTTGTTTCCCTTTTATGTAAATTACGGAAGTCAAGTTAGTGAAAAGATTCAAAATTCAAAAGCAATACTCATATAAAATCAAAGTCGTTCTTTTTTGTTCATCTGTGTCATTGAAATAATGTGAACAGTTTTGCAAATTCTTTATATTGTTAAATGTTGGCCTTCTAAATTTTGTTCTATGCCTTTGTGTACACTTGCTTTTAAATCTTGGTTGTTGAAGCACTCCATGCTTGCTTGATGGTTGATCTTCCTAAACATCTTACAAGGCTCTTCATTCTACACCAAATGCTCCAGTGAACTGATGGATGCATAGCTGATTTCCAAGGCCAGTTTCCAGTAGCAGTACAAGGATTCTTTCATTTTAGTATTCATTTTTTCTGCATGTAACTCATGCTGGTCTTGAATTCCCTCTGTTACAGCTAAAGATGAAATCATACTCCTAATACTCCAGCTTCTTCTACCAAGTACAATTACAGTCATGTACTACATGTACTATATGGTTCTATTTTTGCCATCTCATCTTTTATTTTCTCTTTCTGTCTTCATGTACATGCATGTGCAGTTGCATATGCACACAGTTACACACATATGCAAAGGTCAGAGTTTGATATCCGGTGTTTTCATCAATTGCTCTCTGCTTCACCTTGATTTTTGAGGTTGGATCTTTCACTAATCCTGGAATTGACCATTTCAGTTAGACTGGCTGCTAAGCAACCTTAGGGGTCATGGTGACTCTGTCTCCCCTATACAAGAATTACAAATACTCACTGGCATTCTTGGTTGCTGGGCATTCTTGCTTGCAGAGTGAATACTTAGCCAACTGAGACATCTTCCTAGCCCCTACATTCTGCTTGGCTACAAATTCCTACATGTCCTTGTGAGATCTCCCATGGCCATGCTTCTTATATTTACTCTATATTCTTCAATAAAGTGCCTTAATGTGCCTTGAAGAGTTGGGTAGAACATTTCTTAATTGAGTAATTTGTTTGGTCCTTTAAAACAAGTAAGACTAATAAATGTGTAGTTTTCATTTATTTTTTGTACTAAAAGATCTTTGGTTAACATATATTTCCATAGTTCCCTCAAAACACTTATTCATCATGCCTGATATTTCTTACATTTAAAAATTATGTATTTTCTGATTTCTGATAAAACTTAGTATGAAAAAAGAATTACTGAGTATGTGGATTTGGTGGCACAGACCTGCAATTTTGTGTGCTCCAGAGGCAAAAATAGGAGGATGGCAAGTTCAATGCCAGCCTTTGTTATAAGGATTCCATGTGAACATGAGAGGGTGTCCATTGACAGACTCATGAGGAAAACCCTGGGAAGATTTTTCACTCATTGTCTTTAGAAGTCTATGCTACACTGTGAGTTCAAGGATAGTCTGAGACACATAGCAAGATCCTTTCTAAACACAATCTAAGGACAGATAAAATGCAATGTTCCCTTCATGATATCTGAAATGAACTGCAAATGAGAAACTGCTTGGAATAATGTAAAAGGTATTTGTCAAACACTATTTATTGTTCTTCTGGGTTTTGAAAATAAGAAACAGAACAGTAAGCATCTAAATATATCTTCACATTCTCAGTTCAGATTAAAAATGAAACTATTGTTTTCATTGAAATTTTATACTGTCCAAACTCGTATGTCAAAATCCAGTGCATCTAACCTCAGAATCAGAGGTTAATTCCAGTTAATGAAGTGAACTTGAGGCAATTAGGATTTTCTCCCAACCTTACCAAACTGACTAACTTTCAATAAGAATGTGTGGAGGTAGACTGGAGAGATGGCTCAGGGATAAAGACTGCACCACATAAGCAGAAAGTCCTGAGTTTGGATCCCAGGTCCCATGTAAAAAGAAAAAAAAAAGTCAGGCAGAAATGGTTGTAGCCTACACTTCCAACCCTGGTAGGTGGAGTCTGGAATATTGTAGAGCAAACAAAAAAGAAAGAAAAAGAAGGAAAGAAAGAAAGAAAGAAAGAAAGAAAGAAAGAAAGAAAGAAAGAAAGAAGAAAGAAAGAAAGAAAGAAAGAAAGAAAGAAAGAAAGAAAGAAAGAAAGGAAGAGAAAGAAAGAAAGAGAAAGAAAGAGAAAGAAAGAAGGAAGGAAGGAAGGAAGGAAGGAAGGAAGGAAGGAAGGAAGGAAGGAAGGAAGAAAGAAAGAAAGAAAGAAAGAAAGAAAGAAAGAAAGAAAGAAAGAAAGAAAGAAAGAAAAGAAAGAAAGAAAGAAAGAAAGAGTGGAGAGGAAAAAACACACAGGAAAGATATCATGAGAACATGAGGATGTTCATTGATAAGCTCAGGAAGGAAACTCAGAAGGATTTTTTCACTCACTGTCCTTAGAAACAAACCCAATAATGTTTTATTATTTGACTTCTAACCTCCAAAACTATGAGACAAAAACCATGTCAGTTCACCAAGCTTGTGGAATCTCTAGAAAACTACTAGGACTATATTATTCCTTATTCATGGAGGTATACCTCTGATTATCAGGTGATTTAGCTGGCAAGTCCTTCACAAGATTACTGTATAGTTTTCATGTAATAAAGTCCATGGCATACTTAGGAAAAATGATAACTAATCAGGAAATGGACTTTTAGAAATTGCTTTTTCATATCCATTATAATTTGTGAATATGTATGTATGTATGTGTATGTGCGTGTATGTATGTTTTTAGTTATGGAATTGCATTTTACTACAATTTCAGCCTCAAACTGATTGTAACCAGATAGCAATTTTTAATTTATCAGAATGTATTCCCTTTAAGAGCACTTCCATAAAAGTTATAAATAGCAAGTCATGAACATTCCCTATTGTAAAGGCCTGAAGAAAGACTGTTAAATATGCATTAAAATTTCATTACTATTAAAAGTCCTGAAACATACACACTTTCTGTTGAATGCCATAGACAATCGTTTGGAAAACATGAATGAAAAAAATACAATTTAAGTCACATCTGTTCTTTTGCTGGCAAAAGGCATTGTGAAAATGGCAAGAAGTCATTAGTGAACGCTTGTTCTGTAGCATTATCCTGAAATTTCAAGTATACTTTTCAAAGTGAAATTTTTTTTCCTTCACCCACATACAAAGAGCCTGTGGTAACTGTCAAGGTCTCTGACACATTGTGCATAGAATCTTCATACATAATTTAAATCACACCTATGGAAGTTCACCTCGATTGTGGCAGAAACTAGGCATTTCATGTGGCATCTTGATATTCAGCCTACAACAGTGTCTCTTGCTATGTTAAACAGCTATTCATTGTTGAGCTTGACCTTTTCGCTTTTCAGTGTTTGAATTAACAGGAGTTAGAGTGGTTGAGAGGCCTCACTGATGGAATTTTTCTATTTCATTCTTAATTCAGACTATGGTGGTAATAATAGTTCTTGGCTTATACATGATCCACTTTAAAAGTTCTGTAATTGCTAAATTATAATAATCATAATTGTGGGAGATGACTACAAGGGAAGAGAACAGGAAATAGACGTTTCTGTTTTAAAAAAAGATTTTTATTTCATCTGTTTCAAAGCTTGCCTACTTGAAGTAATATACAGCCAGTGCTTCTATTATGTAATTTCTCAGAGGTTATCACAGAAATCACTTATTTGAGAATAATGAAATACTTCCCATTCCCTCACATCCTGAAATACATCTGTGTGTGTGTGTGTGTGTGTGTGTGTGTGTACCAATCTTTTAGATTTCCTGGTAGTCAAATTAAGGATGATTCATTCACTTGGTTAGGTAATAACTTATAAAACAAAGAGAAAAAAGCAAGTATATTTATTTGTAACTATTGAAAATACATCAATAATTTTGAACATTTAGAAAGCTTATTTTTGCTACTATCTCTCTTCATATTAAGTAACTTTTCTCATGAATCATGAATCAATCACATGAAAGGTTTTAGTATATGACTTAAGTTAGTGGTATGGCTTTTATCATCTATTATAACAAACACTAGAGTATTAAAATTTTAATCCTTTATAACATTTTAGAAAATGGACTCACTTATTTCAAGTCACACTAATAAATGAAGAAATTTGAAGAGATTTTAAGATTTTTTTGATCATGTACATACATTATGTATGTATTTGTGTGTGCGTGTGTGTGTGTGTGTGTGTGTGTGTGTGTGAGTGTGTATAAGTAGAAGAGGACACTTGAATACATAGAAGAGGCCCAAAGACGATATCAGGAATCATCCTGGATAGGTCTCCCTCCTTAATGCCTTATCACGACGCTCTGGAGTTTCTCAGGTTTCATGTTCCAGAATCTATAGGTAACACAGGCCACGACTCTTTCTGCCCAACATTTGAATGTGATAACAGGATCAGAACTGAGGTCCTTTTGCTTATGAGGCAAGGTCATAACTTCTTACCCATCTTTCCAGTCCAAGATTCAAATTAAAACTATAATGTTCCAGAAATTATCCTAAATGGATAGAGGACTTCACAATGTAACAAAGTAGTGAAGTTAAGGTTTAATAGGACTGGATTCTGAATGTCATAATCATGTAGGCTGAGAAAGAGTGTTGACTTGTCAGATGCCTGCCAGAGACTCTTCCTGGCATTACAAGCTGACTAATAACAAATATTTCAATAGTCTAGTCAATGACAATAAACTACAAATAGAACTTGTTAACTTGCTAGATGGTTAAACTGTTACCTTCTTAACAAATAGATGGTTAAATGAAGTTCAGAGTTGTTAGGGATATTGCCAGCAGTATCAAAATTAGACATTAACAGAACCAGAATGTTTCCCTGTTTCCCTGTCCATGTATATTACCAGCAGAATGACAGCTTAAAAAAATCCACCATTGACCATCAAACGTTTTGGGAACATTGTGTAATTTATATAAGGTACACACTGAACCCAAAGTTCATCACTTAAATGTATTGCAAAAATATTGGAGGGTTATTATATATTTTACAAAATATGAAGATGATGTGTGTATGCATATGCATGCATGCTAAAAGACTTTTAATATCAAATCATGTGATTTTTAGCATATAATTTGGTAGTTACTAGTACTAGTAATTTTAGCATTATAATTTTGGTAGTTACTAGTACTAGAAGTTGTTTATATAGCTTTGGTTAAGTGGAATAACTATCAAAGCCTTAGTTTTCTTTCTTTAAATATAGTTTGAGGCAAAAGGAATGTATCAGGTCTTGTTGGGATCTTGGTGGATGTTTAGAATACAGTTTAACACTATGCCCTATTCCTTTACAGAAGATATGCTTTTATGAGATTTTGTCTAAGCACTAAGTCATTTAGAGGAAAATATCAAAATAATTTCTGTTATAGTCCTCAGTATTACTCTTGGATAGTAAATCTACAAATGTGTCTCTTTCCTTCAGCAAAGGACCTTAATGAGCAGATGGAATGCAGATGTGAGACTAGATTTAAATTTCTGATTCAAAGGCAGAGAGACCCAAAGACCTGCCAGTTCAGAAAAGACAGGAATTTAACAATTGTGATTTTGCAGATCAAAAACAGTGTAAAGCTGTGGTTTTGCATATCAAATACAGTGCAGAGTTTGCTCTGATGTTTGTGGTCTTTTCAAGGAGAGCAATGTGATTTTCTCAGGTGGGAAATGGCTCAATAAGTGTCAGAACACATCTGTCTACTATTTAACTGACTTTTTCAAAGTATGTTCAATAACATTACAGAAAGTAAAGACTGACTTTGAATTGATCCTTCATTTAACCACAATTATTAACAATACATAAACTACATAGAGTTATACTAACAACATTCAAAATTATACTATTAACATTTTCATGCAATTTGCACTTTGGGGAGCAAAATGAAGGATGATGTGTAGTTACAATCATTTAAAAATGTATCACTTTTTCCTCTGAATTTTCAATATCATTAGATGAATACAAATATCAACAACTTATCAGCTGACCAGAAAGGAATTGGCAAAAGGAATTCAAACCATTGCTGCCCAGCTTATCAGGGAGATTAAAAAAAAGTCACCAACACAAAACAAATGATCCTGAATTGAATATTCACACCCTCCTGGAAGAGCCATTCCAATATGAATCTCCTAGAAGTCCATGAACAGGAATAGGAGATGGGAGATGACTACAAGGGAAGAGATCAGGAAATAGACGTTTCTGTTTTAAAAAAAGATTTTTATTTCATCTGTTTCAAAGCTTGCCTACTTGAAGTAATATACAGCCAGTTCTTCTATTATGTAATTTCTCAGAGGTTATCACAGAAATCACTATTTGAGAATAATGAAATACTTCCCATTCCCTCACATCCTGAAGTACAACTGTGTGTGTGTGTGTGTGTGTGTGTGTGTGTGTGTACCAATCTTTTAGATCTCCTGGTAGTCAAAATAAGGATGATTCATTCACTTGGTTAGGTAATAACTTATAAAACAAAGAGAAAAAAGCAAGTATATTTATTTGTAACTATTGAAAATACATCACTAATTTTGAATATTTAGTAAGCCAAAGGAAAACCTATAGCAGGTCATCTGTGAGCTTTGACCTTAGATGGATTTTCAGACCCCACAATAATATTTTTATCATTCAGAAACATTTCCAGTTTAATTTTGCTGACAAAATATTAAAATGTTTATCAAATAGTAACAGATTCTGTATATGGTAGCTTTTGTTTCAAGGTATTTTATTTCATAACAGTTGAAATTAGGCATGTTTATGCATGTTTTTGACTCTAATATATTTATAAAATGTATGTTCATATTTATAGACATACATATAGATAACTATGTATTTAAGTTATGTAATATGTAGAAACATGTATATATATGAACATATTTTAAATATATTTGTGGTAGGGAAGCATCAAAGGAAAAACATCTTCAAATCTTAAAAAAAGAAACTTCTTCCCCCTGAGAAATTGCTGGCAGGGAAAATTACCAAAATTACCCTCTGGAATGCCATTTGGTCAGAGGGCCTGCAAGAAGCTTGCATGCTGATAAGACTGTAAAACACTGCCTGCTAAACTGCTTTGGTGGGGCTTGCAACCTCCTTTGTCCCTTGTGTATAAAAACTGTGTGGAGATGTAATTCAGGGCTGCACACACATCACCCTGCCATGTGTATAAGCCCTGGTACCTCTCTCTCTCTCTCTCTCTCTTTCTCTCTCATAAAGCCTCTCAGTTATTAATTTAAATTTTGGTCTATGGTGAGTCTTTGGATGAACCCCCACAAACCCATAATATTCTTTCTGGGGGTTGCCTCCCAGATGAGGCTGGACTATTTTTTTGAAGACCAACAATGGCTCCCCCTATAGCTGGAACCAACGAAAAATTCTCCTATAGTCTGGTCCCTTGAGAAGCCAAAGGAAAACCTATAGCAGGTCATCTGTGAGCTTTGACCTTAGATGGATTTTCAGACCCCACAATAATATTTTTATCAGAAATAACTAACAAAATTTCAATATCTGGTCTTAAGAGCACTCTGAGCATCTTGTGTCTTTCTGAATAAAAAAAGAGAATAAATTACATGTTGAATCTTAAGCATTACCTTCAAATTTCTTTGGCCATCATAAACTGAACCTGATATCACTAGAGCAGAAAGGCATTCTCACCCCAGGGTTGTGGAAATCAAATTATGAAAAAGCAAACACTAAACTGAAACACTAAAACTATTCAACAGTTGCCTGTTATTTTTGGTTTAATAAAACTCCTCTTTTTATCATATGTCTTCAATGAAATTCCGTATCTTCCATACTCAGAACGGAACTTGTGCTTGTTGGTAATGCCCCTTAATGCCCATAATGACTGCTATTTGCAAAAATACCTGTGCTTACCCAATCCTCTGATCCTTAGTCTTTTGGGGACTGACCCCCACTTCCTGACCTGAGCAAGGTATCACCTTACAAAGGGAACAAGTTCTTCCTCTTGCCCTTCCAGCCCACCTACCAATCTTCAGAAAATAGAACCCCTTTAACTCCCTCATCTGGGCCTTTTTCTCCCTTCTTCCCAAGATTATTGGCCTGGTAGTTCTGGACCATCAATGAAAGTTTCCATCTTTTATATCTGGAGGGGGTATGTTTGGGGGTTATAACATATCATCCTCAATGTGTAAGCACAGGTGCCTATGAATAAACTTCAGAAAATAAAACAAAATTCTCAAGTGAGAACATATATATATGAACAAATTGAGAGTTTAATACTAGGCATAAAGTTTCAGATAATATCACCAAATTTAAAATTAAGGGAAGTTTAGATTTCTCAGTTTTATATGACTTGATGAAAAATTTCAAAACACTATCCTCTATCCTGTATAACTTAAAAATGTACTCATATCAAGTTAAAATGTGACATTTTAGTCAGACTGTTGTAGAACACTGTTCTTTCAGTCTAACAGTGATTACCATCTTTATGAGATCAAGAAGTTCCCTTTTAGATGAAGAGAGCAGAGAAGGGCACTAGATAGTTCTCATTAGAGATCCCAGCATTTCCATCCTATGCTTCTCCACAGTTTATGTAATTCTGCTAATCTAAACATGCTCTTATGGCCTCAGGAGGTGACAAAATACATAAGCTATAAGTCAACTGAAGAGGGTGTTCTAGTGATGCACCTATGGTGACATCATCATTCATGTCGATGTGAAATGTTTTGGCTATAAGGCTGCCATGGAGTTACTCATGCTTCTGTAAGTGACTTGTCACCCTGCTCTGTAAGCTCAATAAACCTAATGGTTCTCCAGTTTGGACTTCAATAGTTCCATAGTTCCTTTGGACTATTTCTGGTCTTGTATTTGCAGGAAGTACACATTTGCTAGTCTATCTGCAACAGAAGTTCATGTCACATCAATTAAGAAGAAGGAATCATGACATTAAGAGTTTTTCATAAAAAAAGAACTACCTGAAAAATGTTAGGCAACTCATTATCATCTCTTCATATTAACAAACACCATGTGTGCTGCCATTGACTGTGAGTTATATAGATATTCCACTTACCTCTGCGATAATTAGTAATGAATTACTGCCTCTGCCTCACCTCTGTTTTCACTCATAAATACAGATACCACCCATCTACAAGAATAATTAGTCTTCAACAAAAATCACACAATCTGAGATCTAAGTATCCCAAAGTAATGCTGTGTGTGTAATTAGTAGATAGAAAAATCTAAATTAGTAATTAATCTGCTTTTCTCATTTAATACCTAGATGCATAGGTTACCAGTTCAAGTCTTAAGAATAAAGCAGGGGCTGGAGAGGTGGCTCTCCTTGCAGGCGGAAGGTCCTGAGTTTGGATCCTAGACCCCACATATAGACGCCTGGCAGAAGTGGGGGTGGCTTGAGTTTCTGGTCCTGGTAGGGTGGAGCCTGTGAATCCCGGGGCAGAGTAAACAAGGAGGAGGTGGAGGCGTCCATGGTGGTTCCCGAATTCTCCCGTGGTTCTACACAGACACACATACATACATACATAAACACACACACACACACACACACACACACACACACACAAACGCACAATTGAATAAATAATAAATAATAATAAAAAAATTTAAAAAAAAGAATAAAGCAGACATGGACCAGGGACATGATCCAGGGGTTGGGACTCTGTCTCTCAAGAAGAAAATCCTGAGTTCAGATTCTGGATTCCACATTAAAAAATGCCAGGTGGAAATGTTGGTGGCCTGTATTTCCAGTTTTGGAAGGTAGAGCCTGGGAAACTCCAGAGCAAAGCAAAGAGGAGGTAGAAGCAATCCAGGATAATTCCCGAAGTCACCCTTGGACCTCCACAGAAGCATACACAGTGCCTTCTGGTACACAAGAACATACACACAGACACACAGACACAGACACAGACACACACACACACACACACACACACACACACACACACACACACGACACATTTTTTTAAAGACGCTGTTTCTTTTACTTCCAAGTTCTTAAAATGTTAAACACTATTATCCAGTAGTACTTTACTCATTCTGTTAACTTTTAAATTAAATTTAAATATGAATTCTCAGGCAGAAACAGAGATTTCCATACTGTACAATATTAAGTATCTACAATGTCACTGTCCCTTATTTTCAAGAGTGTGTTCAATAGTTAGCTATTAAGAGATGGTTGTTTACAAAAAACATGATCTCTTACAGATTACTGATAAATTAATCCTCAGTTCTCTGATTATATCCAACAAATAAACATTCTCATCATAAAATATACATTCTTGAGTTAGTCATTTTCATCCACAGCATGTATAAATATGCAAACACGGGTGGTAAAAAGCACTTTATTACCAAAGCACAAAACAGTTAACCACTGCCTATCAAGAATAAAGATGTTGTAAATATTAGCAGAGAGTGATTAACAGCATCTCTTTCCTGAAACGACAGAATTTATTTGTGCTAAACAAATGGAAACTACTTACTCAAAAGTAACATCCTCCTTTGCTCACTATAGTTGCTTATGCAGGGCACAGGGAGCTATCAAAGCCAGCAAGCCACCTGCTCACTATGCCTCTGCCTTGCCAGACAGTCCAGTACTTAGTGGTCACTATGCAGGAATAGGGTACCCATTTCAGAGAGCAGTTTCTAAAAGCCATTTTGCATCTTTAAAGCATTTGTTCCACACACACAAGACACACATAAAAAACTCTAAAGCATATAGGCAATACCACTGAATCCTTACACCTCATCAGAGAGGAGTACTCAAAGGGAAGTTTGACATGCACAGTGAAGGATGTTCCAGAATGGGGGGGAGGGGGCACTGGGAAAAAGGGAGGGGGGGAAAGGAAGGAGAAAAGGAGGGTGGGAACAAGAGGGTCCAGGGAGGGGTGGAAGGAGGGAGGGAGGGCAATGGGGTACTTATCAACTTTGTATGAATGGAAAAAAATAAATAAAATAAAGAAAATCAAAATCAAAAAAATCTAAAGCAAAAACATACAAAAGACCTATTAAATGGCTTCATTCTTGCATATGAGGGCAATAAATGGATGTCTTTAGTATTTAAACAAATATAAATGTCTTCAGGAGGGACAGTTGAACTCCCAGTGTGAAAATGCTTCGGCAGTGTTGAAGGATGAATGTGAGCTAGATAAATGGAAGGTAGCCGACAAAGGAAAGGGACATGGATAGTAGTGTGAGGACAGAAGAAGGTGCCATCTTGAATCCACAAACAAAACTGAAAAAGACCAGCCAGCAGAAACGTGGAGGTAATGGAGACTAAAGGAAGAGGAAAATCCTGAATTTACAATTAAACATAAGATGTGCACTGTGAGCAGAGAAACATTAGATGCTTTGGTGCTAAACTGCATGGGACATCCTAAAGAGACACTGGGTAATTCTTCCTTAGAAATGGCATGCAGAAAATCGGATTCAAAAACATATTAAAAAGATTATTCACGGGGACCAAGTAGGCTTCATCCCCGGCACACAAGGTTGGTTCAACATATGCAAATCAATAAATGTAATTCATGAGGTAAACCAGTCCAAAGTCCAAGACCACATGATACTCTCCATAGATGCAGAAAAAGCTTTTGACAAGATCCAACAGGCTGTCATGACCAAAACGCTAGAGACAGTAGGAATGGAAGGAACCTTTATCAAATAATAAAAGCTGTATACAACAAGCCCACAGCAAGGATTTTGCTCAATTGTGAACAATTGGAGGCATTCCCACTTCGATCAGGAACTAGACAAGGCTGTCCACTCTCACCACTTCTATTCAATATTGTACTTGAAGTCTTAGCTGAAGCCATAAGACGAGAAAGGGACATAAGAGGGATTCAAATCGGCAAGGAAGAAGTCAAGCTATCCCTATTTGCAGATGACATGATCTTATACCTGAGTGATCCCAAAAACTCCACCAGGAAGGGAAGCTCCTGGAACTAATTGAGAAGTTCAGAAGGGTGTCAGGATACAAAATAAATGTGCAAAAATCAGAGGCCTTCCTATATGCCCAGAATGAAAGAAGTGAAAAAGCCTGAAGAAAAACAATCCCATTTACTATAGCCCCTAAAAAAATGAAATACCTTGGTATAAACCTAACCAAGGAGGTAAAAGACCTTTACAATGAAAACTTTAAAACCCTCAAGAAAGAAATTGCAGAAGACACCAGAAGGTGGAAAAACCTCCCATGTTCCTGGATTGGGAGAATCAACATCGTAAAAATGACCATTCTACCAAAGGCAATATACAAATTCAGTGCTATACCAATTAAAATCCCAAAGCAATTCTTTAAAGAAGTTGACCAAATAATCTCAAAATTCATATGGAGGCACAAAAGACCCAGGATAGCAAAAACAATCCTGAGTAACAAAAACACTGCTGGAGGTATTACCATACCGATCCTTAGTCTATATTACAAATCCATAGTTATAAAAACAGCCTGGTACTGGCTCCAAAATAGACACACAGATCAATGGATAAGGATTGAAGACCCAGATATAAGCCCACAAAATTACAGCCATTTTGTCTTTGACAAAGGGGCCCAAAGAATCCAATGGAAAAAGAACAGCATTTTCAACAAATGGTGCTGGCAAAACTGGATCTCCACATGCAAAAGATTAAAGCTGGACCCGTATTTGTCACCATGTACAAGACTTAATTCCAAATGGATCAAAGACCTTGATATAAGACCAGAGACTATAGTCGAAAGGATAGGGAACTCCCTCTAGCTGATTGGGCTAGGCCAACATTTCCTAAACAGACATCCAAAGGCACAGTCACTGCTACCAACTCTCAACAGTTGGGATCTTGTGAAATTAAAGCGCTTCTGTTCAGATAAAGAGATTGTAACACAAGCTCAAAGGCAACCCACAGAATGGGAGAAAATCTTCACTAACCACATCTCTGATAGAGCTCTACTGTCCAGAGTGCACAAAGAACTTAGAAAACTAAACACCAAGGAAACCAACGGCCCAATTAAAAAATGGGCCCTGGAACTTAAAAGAAATTTTACCAGGGATGAAATTAAAATGTCTAACAAATATCTTAAAAAATGCTCCACTTCATTAGCCATCAGGGAAATGCAAATCAAAACTTCCCTGAGATATCATCTTACCCCGGTCAGGATGGCAAAAATCCACAATACAAACAACAACAAATGCTGGAGAGGATGTGGAGAGAGGGGAACTCTCCTACATTGCTGGTGGGAGTGCAGGCTCATACAGCCACTCTGGCGAGCCATATGGAGATTCTTAAAGAAATTAAAGATTGAAATGCCATATGACCCTGCGATTCCACTTCCCCCATACAGCAGAGGTTCACCTCGATAGCACAAGCACGACCATGTTCATAGCAGCACTGTTTACAATAGCAAAGACATGGAATCAACCCACATGTCCAACAGTTGACGAGTGGATAAGGAATCAGTGGTACATCTATACAATGGAGTACTACTCAGCCATCAAAAATGATGAATTACTGGAATTTGCTGGGAAATGGATGTCATAAGAAACAACTATATTAAGTGAAGTATCCCAGACCCAGAAAATTAAGCGCCATATGTACTCCCTAATAGGTGGCTCCTAATACCAAACTCACCCAGCCCATCTTGAGACACTCATAGGGAAATCTATGTATTACCTACAGTAATTGCAAGGATTATGAACAGGAGGGATGGGGTTGGAGGGCCACACCAGAAACAAGGAGAGAAGTGACCATGTTACAGTAGAGAAAATAGGCCTCCATCAAGGACTGCAAGAAAGTAATGTGACACCTAGTTAAGTTCACAGACATTCGTTCCTGAGCATTTACAACTAAGGGGGTATGAACTCACCAGAAGGGGAGGGCATATAGTCTGGCAGATTAAAAAGTAACCATTTTGCAAATGGGTGATTGACCCCTCCCATTGCCAAATGCCATATGACCCTGCGATTCCACTTTTGGGTATCATTATTACATCTACCCTTGAATGTGCTCTTATAATAAGACTCCAGTTTAACAGAACAGCTTTCTGTCTCTGGCCAGGAGGTGACATACAGTGCCCATCACGATGGAGTGAAGGGCATTGCAGGAGCAACAAAACTGCAAAAGAAAATCAACAAACCACAATCCAGAACTTCAGAGACTCTATATCAACCACATAGAACTAGGCCAGACTAATCTCTCCCCATCCTGAAGCTCAAGGACATTTGTGGAAGAGGGGGCGGTAAGAGTGTAAGAGCAAAAGGATGGGAGGAGCAATGATTTGCAAGATATTCCACACAAGTTAGGGCCGAAGCAATCATAATTGGACATTGCATGCCCAGCACAATGTCCAACACACTACTGACCTCACAAAGTCTAGCATTTGCTAAAGGCACCAAGATCCTTGGAGGCAAGGGACTGACAGCCACAGCAGTGTTCCTATGCTTAAGAGGATCACAGGGAAGGGTTCAGGGAAATGCCACTGGGTCCTTGTATGTCATCGGAGAGGAGGGCCCAGAGGAGAGTCAGGCATGCACAAGAAAGGACTCTGGGAATTAGGGCGGACGCACGGGGGGATGGGGCAGGAGGGGTGAGGGGAGGGAGAGCAGGGGGTTGGGGAGGGAGGAGGAGGGAGGGAGGGAACTGGTGTACCTATTAAGTTTGTATGAGCTAAAATAATAATAAATAATGTATTTAAAAAAAAGAAATGGCATGCAGAATGAAAAGTGAAGCAAATAAAGGAACTGATTAATTCCATGTGGTTGATGTTACCTGTCATAGATTGTCAGTCAATGTGACAGAGGGAATGGATGTCACTTCAAGAGTATTGAGCTATACATTTATTCACTTACTTGTTTTCAGAACCAGTGTTGAGTCTCCAAGTTCTTGCATCCCAAACTCAAAGATTCAAGCCAGGATGTGATTAAATAGTTTAAGTAAAATTTGTTGGAAAACGGGGAAGGGGACATCTGATTTTTCAAGAGCATCAGGGGGAGCAAGAAGTTGTCTCTGGCTGTTCTGGGAACCTGAGGGAAGGCAAGAGGGCTCCAAGTATTGCTCTTGAGCTCTAGACACTTGTGCCCCTTTTATGAACTTTTGGGGGATCAAAAATGGAAACTTTCTTTTGGTTTCCTCCTTGACCTTTGATTGGTGGTCACTGGTGGGCCCATGTTTGAAAGTCCTGGTGGCAGGCGGCTTGTAGCAGACATCCTGGCGGGGTGCCCATCTGCTGAGTTTAGTGTAGCCTTCAGGTCAGCTTTCCCAATGTACAAGAGCCTTTCATACAGACTTGTCTTGCTTGATTTGTTCTGGTCCCCCACTCTGCTTTCAATTCCTAGAGAAATCTACCTCTGTCTCTAGGGTTTAAGGAAAAGGAAAATACTGGCGATTACTTGGGTGAATGGTAACAATATGAAAAAGATTTGATAAGACTTGCTGAAAAGGTGGAGCTGATCACCTAAGCTGGATAGGAAGGAAATTATGGAAGGAATGTAATTAAATTTTGTAGTAGAGACAGTTTCTAAACTGCAGATGCAGGCAATTTTGAAAGAAATGGCAGGACTTCAAATTGAACATGGCAAACTCAATATATTTGTTTACCTTCATTCTCTTTGAGTTACAGAAAAATGACAGTCCCAAGAATTTTTATAAAGGCCTAATTCTAGAAAGTCAAAGAGAACCGGAGGGAAAAGATGGGCAACGATGTTAGGAAATCAGAAGATTGAGAGGTAACTGACTTGGCAGACCTCAGTAAATTACAATTTTGCCAGCCTCAGGCCCAGTACTAAATCAGGCTGAGTCAGGAAACCAGAAGGTTTACTGTTTGCATATACAAAGTACTTCTAAAGGTGAGGTTATGAATACATTAAAAAAGAGGACTACTTGCTAAAATATACCTCTGTACTTCTGATGACATTATCTACAGACAGTGCCTCTTTATTTCCTGTACTTTTCTAATTTTCCAATAGCATTGCTTAAGTTATAAACATGTATATAAAATTTTATTACCAGTTTCTTTTTCCTGCCCTACATAGAACAAATATCATGCTTGGAGAGCATCTGCCAACAGAGATTTCCATATTATATTTTCTTCACTGGAGTCTTGCAAGAGCATTTCATGATATCTATCATTATGCTAAAGCACATCTTTAATAATACTGTCAATAGATGTATAAAATAAAGTTCATGGACATGTTGCATCAGAAAACCTGCATTCTCATCTCAGTTTTGATTGCTAATTGCTTCAAGTTTTCTTTTATTCTTTTTTCTCTGTTATTTGAAGGTGTTTTCTGATAGAAATAAATGTTATTTATAGTCTGAAACACAAAAAGTTGAATTGTAAACAATGTTTTCCTTTTTTCTACATGAATCCTTTGTGAATCTTTTTTTGTGGTAGTAATATGAAATTTAAGGATGGATTGCTTATTGCATCCTGTTTAATGGTTTGCGTATTTCTTTTTCTCTCCCTTAAGGTTTGGTAAATTGCCTTCAATTATTCCCCATAATAATTTCCTGTTCTGTTTTCCCCCTTAAGCTCTTGTTAGTCAACTAATATTTCTCAATTAACATTTCCCTTATGTGTGTATACATTGTTTATGTTATATATTTTGCATTTATTAAATAATTTATCACATGAAGCACATTGCTTAATGGGCTTTCTTCAGTGTTATCCTGAAATGTGTGATTTTTTTATTATTATGTTATTATTATGATTTGATTGTGAATTCTCCCCTACTGGTCTATTTTTTCATATTTTGTGTGTTATGATGTGGGTATTATGGGTGTTTGTGGGTATGGAAGAAATCACTGTGTGTTCATATATGGAGTCTCAATGATGATATGATAAATGATTGTGGACTGCTTTACCTCCTTATTGCTTTGCTTTGGTGTTTCCCAGGCTCTGTCTTCCAAGGCTGGAAATGTGTGTTGATGCCATTTCTGCCTGTGTTTTTAACAGGTCTGGGATCCAAACTCAGGTCCTTCTACTTGCCAGGCAAAACCTTAATCTCTGTGCCATCTCTCTAGCCCTTTAAATATTTTCTTTAATTTATAAGAGACAGAGAGAAGAGGGAAATATATATATATATATATATATATATATATATATATATAGAGAGAGAGAGAGAGAGAGAGAGAGAGAGAGAGAGAGAGAGCAGGAGAGAGAGAGAGAGCAAGAGAGAGAGAGAGAGTGAAACAGATCAGATGTTAGTTCTCTCCTAACATGTGACATTCCAGGGATCAAACTAATATCATCAAGTTTCCAAGCAGTTGCCTTACTCACTGAATTATCTAACTGACCCCTTGACCCATTTGTACTAACACTTGGTCTCCTCCAATTAATTAGTCAAGCTGAATGGGAGGTTATTGGACTTTTAGGAGGTTGGAGGAAGTTGTCACTATGGGAAAATCTTAAGGCTCATTAACTGAACCTATTCTTTTGTGTTCTCTCTGCCTCCCCATAGCTGATCTTCTATGAGTCATGCTCTGCTTTGCCTCCTTACCTTTTGTTCTATGTTGTGTACCATGATGGGCTCTGCTTCTATGGAACTATAACTCAAATAATTCAAATAACTTCCTCCCTTAAGCTGCTTGGATCATAACAGTTTTTTGCAGCAACAGCTGTAACTGCAAACATTTTTAGTAGATTTTTCTTCATAGAAAGATATTCTTTACAGCATTGCTACAGTTTTTCATCAACATTTTTTCTTCATTTTTTGGATTGTGTTCACTTCCTTCAGTCATTTATCATTTTTGTTGATGACTCTTGGCTATGATGCCAACTTCTTGTAACTCCTGGCTTTGCATTCATATTTAATGTGCACTACTGTACAGAGTGACTAGGTTTCAGGTACATGGACAAATTTTCTATTGACTAACTTCACTTTGTACTAAGCAAGATACTTTATAGAGGCTATTAAGTGCAAGAATTCAGAACATTTCATTCTGAGATGTTAAAATTGCCCTAGTTCTCCCCAGGTAATTTATCCCATTTTATTTTGTTGTTTTCTTTGCAGAAGATAATCATCAATTCTTTTAGCTACAACTCAAATGCTTGTGGCTTGCTTTTTTCTTTTCTTTTTTTCTTCCAAAGCCTGGAAAAATTTTAGGATCTTTGACTCTTTTCTGTTTAAAACTATGATAATTCCTTTGATTTCTGCTTCTTTTCTGACACTCAACTTTTGTTATATTTTTTATTCTTAAGGTCTTACCCTCCTTAGGAAATTTCTAGGTTAGTTGGTTGCCTTCCAGAATTCTTGGAATTCTAGAATTTCTTCAGTTCTATTTACCAGAATTAGTATATCAAAGTAGTGGAAGATCAGGTGGATAGCACCTGAAATCTAACTTGGGGGAGATAAAAGCTGCTTATTTAGATGTCTTTAGTTACACTGGCTAATGGGAGAAATGTGGGTGGACATGGCAAGTACTTTGGGATCAAAGTAGCATGGTATGACTTGGAGATTTGGTGAGTTCCCATTTGTATATTTATGAATTTTCTCTTCAGTTTTAATAGTTCTCTACCAGCTTTTGTTTTTGAAGAAGTGATTCTCATATTTTGATCTTTCCTTTTTCTGAAGCAGAATACATAATAATACATAATAATATTTATCAATATTT
Organism: Typhlomys cinereus; assembly: GCA_023101885.1. Taxonomy (NCBI): domain Eukaryota; kingdom Metazoa; phylum Chordata; class Mammalia; order Rodentia; family Platacanthomyidae; genus Typhlomys; species Typhlomys cinereus. The sequence continues at coordinate 1,554,076 of JALPQD010000016.1, read as the reverse complement.
CTTCTAATATTTATTTTAAAAAATCTGTCATTTTCAAAATCTGATATATCCCTTAAATAACAGAATTCAAAGTATTTGCACCCTTATATTTGAAAATTAGAAAACTATATTTTTTGTTGTCAACATTTTAACAAATTATTAGGTAATTCCTGACACAAACTTGCTTAAGTGAAAGTTATATAAGAAGCTTCAGTTTCAATGGGTCATAAATAACCTTGTAAGTTATTTCATGAAGATCCCAAGTTTGATAGCTGTGATTCAGATATGGCAAATTCTTGACATATTAACAACTGTAGCTATATAACTTGAGAAAAACTTATGACCATAAGATATAGTCAGAGAAAGAGGCTATCAGTGGTTTGAGATTTGGCACTCTGTTCAGTGACATACCACATCCGAGTTTTTGGTATTGTTTCAATTTTGCTCCAGTGTCTAAAGCGAACAAGTACCAAGAATCTTCTCAGACAGGAACTCTTCCAGGAAAAGACACATTCACATATCACAGAGTTCTATGAGATTTGCAAGTGGCAATAATAGAGAAGTAAATAAAAATGATATGAGAGTAATGGAAACCCAAAGTATTCCTGATTACAGTTTTAAAGGGAGGAATCTTCTTTTATTAACTCACTATTGAATGCCTTTGTAATTAACTCATCTACAAAAAAGTTCATTATCATAAAATACTTAGGAGCTACTGATTGGAATGATCCTTAAAAGTGCGTGTGTACAGGTGTATATGTGTTCATGACATGATGGAACACTGCCAGAAAGAAGCTGAAGACAAAGATAAGAGAAACAATTTATAAGGTAAGAGAAAAATTAGAAAACATTTAGCTTTATCTTTTAAAACTTGGACTTTGGTGATAAAGTTACTCATGGAAAATAGGTTGAAAGACCATGGATGTTTTGAGCAAAGTTGAATTTCAAAGGTGTGGAAATAGTAAATCTTTAGTGTAATTGAACACTCAATTGCAATTATTCTAACTTTCAAAAAGAATTATTTCTAGCTTTCAAGAAAATGAGACATGATTTGAGGATTAGATAGGCAACTTACCTTTGAAATATATATATCAGAACATGTTTCCATAGATCTAGTAACTTAAAAAATACATTACTGGGGTCAGAAGTCTGATATAGGCTGCTGATGACTCAGTCAAGATGTCTGTACCCTTCAAAACTTTCTAATGTCTCAAAGAGAAAATACATTTTTACCTGTTTTTGTGGCTGGCTGGAATAGGAAACAAATAATTTTTACTGGCTCATTACATTAAAATCTTCATATTACTTATGGTTACTGGACAGGGCCTGATCTAAACTCCTGGGGGCCATTGTGCTACTGTGTTCTCACCCTTTCTTTCATCATCAAGCCCAGAAAGAAATATTAAGATTTTTCCAGCATACAATATTCCAATCCATTTTTTGTATCTACACTATATTTATGAGGTTCTATCCCCATGTAAGTCTATGTATTCATAGGTATCAGTAATTCTTTATGGAGTCATTATTTTGTTTATTATAATTAGCAATTAATATTCATATGGTAAATACCTTTGAATGCATACTGAAAAAGTCAAACACTTTAGTTAATACCTAAATATGAGAGAGATCATGATTCTATGCAGAAGACTTTAGTAAATTGAGGATGTGAAACTAATAAGAAATTGGGAACATAGTAATGATTATGGTAAGCAAAATCCACTAATTGTTGAAACATTAGTGAGACAAAATTTAAAAGATGTAATTTTTATGATTTCAGCATAACTTCCCAAATGTCTACATTACTTTCAAAGGGTAAATATTGGGAAATGGATACTGTGGATACTGTCTTAACAATGAATCAAGGTGTGTTCCCAGTAATAAGATTATTTTTATGTACTCATAAGCATCCTGATGCTGTTTTCTGAGAATGTTACATCATCTCTTCCCTGGTCTTAGGTTATAAGAAATTGTCAGATGCAGGAAACCTGAATGATTTGACTATTACTCTTAACAGTGTGGAGTTTATGAATAGCAAGGAGGGGCTTTCAAGATACCAGAAAGCCTTGAAAATTTGAAGCAGTACCTGAGCAGAATGTGGAACACTCTCCCCTGCCCCCCAAAAATACAAAAGCACAAATTGGTGCCAAATGATTTGTGTTTAGCTAGCAGTACTGGGTCAGTGTTAATTTTCTTGTCAGTGGCCCCCTTGTCAGAGATGCCAGACAATAACAATAAGTATAAATGCTATTGTCTGATCTCTCAGATGAATAAGAGGGCCACTGGCAGGCAGAATTCCTTGTGATAGCTGATCTGAGAAAGTGGAGTGAACGTAACACAGAGCCTATTTTACCCTTGGTACCTAAAGAGTGGCTTCAGGGAAGGCTTTGGTGAAAAGGAAGATGAGTGAGCACTTTTCTCTTTTGAGCTCGCACTTAGGATGAAATATTTATGGAAATTAAGTCATTTTCAGTTCATTGTGATTTCGGTTGCTCTCTTCATACCTTCCCCGACCTTCCTTTGCCCCTGAGTTTTCACAGTGTTGAGTGATGATCATGTAGCTAGAGATCATATGGAAAGCACGTCATGCATGCACCATGCACCGGAATGCGGGATTTAATTTTCTCTCAGTGCAAAGCAGCAGCCCTTCCTGCTTAAGCATGATTTCCCTTTACAGCAAAATCTGCAAAAGTATATTGGGAGAGCAAGTTCTCCACTTTAAATAATTTTGCTGCTGCTGCTTTACGTGAGGAGGATTTATGAAGCTCATTTTAAAAATTGCCTAAGTAAAGGGAGTGTTCAATCTGAAATGAAGACAAACTAAGGGGAAAAAGAAAACATAAAAATATATGAGGAGCTGTCTCTCCCAAGCCCATTAGCTCAGCACTGGTGCATGAATAGATAATGTCAGAGCATAAGGGTGGTTCAAAGCCTGATTAAAATATAGGCAAGAAGTTTAGAAAATAATCAAAGCAATCAGCCTCAAAATAGACAAGGAAGAGGACTGTTTGTGTAGATGAGAAGGGAAAGAAACAGAAAGGAATAAGTTGTAGTTAATCCTGATACTCAGGACAAACGTTCTAAAGAAATACATCACTGATGAAAGCTTGATTCACATGTATAACTGAAAATTAAATGTATTTATGACCTGAAAGTAAACCATTTTATTCCTAATGCAATTTTCAGTTAATAATAATAACTTTAAAAGACAAGTAAAAGCATCAAAAATACAAAGTTAACAACAGAGAGCAAATTCCCATTTGCTATTTACATTCTTGTCATTTGGTTTAGAATCAGTAGCTGCAGAACTCACAACACAACCCCTTTGCAGCCAAGACAATCTTTTGTATTAAAGAATTCTGTTATCTCTTTCTTTTAGTTGTGCAGTAGTAATAATAAGGCATATTCCTCTTGCAGAGAAAAGAGAGTAATGTGCTATGAATGGATGCATCAGACTAATATGATTAGCATATCTTTGCAGGTAATTCTTTTCTCCTTGTGATTGAAAAACATTCCCTATCTTTGTCACATTGTTCAATTTATACAGAAGGAAATGAGCCATTGGGGACTGGTTATTGTCTGTGGGTGAGACAGTCCACTCATCTTGCAGCTGTATGCATTTTCTGTTGTAGATTCTACACATTGTTCTAAGTTACCATGCTTTGCCTCAGAAATTAAATGTCTTTCTTTGCACCAAGAAACAAATGTAGAGCAGGCTCATTTTCCTTTGCTGAGAATACAGATATGAAAAGAATTATTCTTATTATATGTGAGAAATGTTTCCTCCAAAGTATCAAAAAGTCCCTTTTAGTCTAAGCATAGTGGTTCCTAAAGAGAGACTAGCACAACCATTAACACCAATTTATGTAAGCATTAATTTGAAAAGACTTTTAGAAAGCCTGGGAAGTGAAGACTATAACACATCTGTTCATTAGCTCTCAGACTAAGTACCGTGCAGTCATTCACCCTCACCTTCTTGAATCAATGTTCCCATTAAATGGAGGAAGCCCTTCTGTGGGCTCTGAGGAGCACAGCTCTGCAAGATTTGGAGTGCACACAGTTTTCCTGTGGATGTCTACAGTCTGCTTTACCACCCAAGAGAGTCATAGGGTATTTAATATCAGGTGACTCTGAGGTTTGAATGTAATATTTAAAATTTGAAGTAGGTTTTTAAAATGGAACTATGTCAGAACAGACAGGGAAAGGCCTACTTTTTTATACATTGTGACCTAAATTGGTGAAATCATTAAAAGAGCAGCTCTTCTTTAGACAGTTAAAAGTAGCTAAGTATGTGGCTTCTGATCTAGATGGAATTTAAAGAATGAAGCACAGTGTAAATAAGATGCATTTTAAAAAGCTGGCATTCTGCAGACTGAAAAAAATGCTTGCCATCTATCTATTTATTGTTCATTTTCTATGTACCATTTATCCATAGTTTATTTATGTGTCATCTAATATTTATCATCTATTTTATTTATATTGTCTATCTATCTATATCTATTTCATCTATGTATCATCTGTCAACTATTGGCTTATCATTTATCTCTTATAAATCATCTCTCTATAAATATACATATTTATTTTATCATTGATCATCCATCATTGTCTATATCTATAAATTTATTTATGTATCAATCATTTATCACCTATTTAGCTATAATCTATATCTCATATACTATTTCTCTTCATAAATTTATTTCATCTGTCTACCATCTGTCTATCATCTATATCATCTATCACTGTATTAGTCAGGGTTCTTTTGTGCCACAGAATCAAAAGAATGAGTACATAAAAATGGAATTTATTGAATTTGTTTACAAGATACAGCAGAGGTAGTACAACAATGGCTGCCAGTAGCTGTTCAGTCCAGTAGTCCAGTTGGTGGTGGCTGAAGGCTAGAGGATTCCTGGAGAGTCTTTAGTCACATTGAAGGCTTGGAGAGTTAGAGGGCTGGAGGGCTGAAGAAGCAGGGCGGCAGGAGGGAAGAGAATTTTCTAGCACAGTGTCAGAGAGTCTCTCTTCAAGGTCTTTTGTTTTATGGTTCTTTTTATCTGGTCTGCTACTGGGAGAGTCCAATCAGACCTAGGGCTGGTCTTTGTAATGCAAAATTCAGATAATCTCTTCAAGTGCTGTGACAGCTGATCTTAGTTATTGCCAGGTGTGGTCAAGTTGACAACTAGGATTAACTATCACAATCACCTGCTTTTCAATCAGTCTATTGTCTCATCTATCATTGTCTATCTGTTACCTATCTTTCATCTATCATCATAATTACATCTATCATGTGTCATTTATCTGTCCCTGTACATCTACCTATACATGTATCACCTATCTGTGTATCAATCAATCTTCTATCATCTATCAATAAATAGTCTGTCTGTCATCTATAAATCTATCATTATCATAATTTATCATTTATGCAATGCCTGCATTTCTGTCATTTGTTTTGTGTATCATCCTCTGTAATCTGTCATACTCCAGTGAGAGTGTTCAACAAAACTGAATCTTGATAGTGTTCAATTGCTTGAAAGTTTAAGCATGCCATACATCAATTCAGCTTCTAAAGTATGTGGCAGATAATTGGCTGCTACTGAGGTAGTAGTAACATAAGCAAATCTACCTAGGTGTTTTTAATCATTTTTAAGATAAACTGAAAATAGCATTATTTAAATTGATTTTAGATTGACATAGTTAAAGTGTGAAGTCAATAATGATAAAGGTAAATTGGCAACAAGAGGCATCTATTGGTGCTTTTAAGACTTCCAAAGGTAGCTATTAGCATATCAGTTACCTCTGAAAAAAATCCTATATGACAACTCTCAGCAATTGGTAAACACTCAGAAGAAATGAAAATGAAGCTAAAGACTGTCACATTTACCTTTTTGAAATCAAGGAGTTTGGCTGTGACTGGAGGGCCTAAAATTGCTCTGGGTTTCAGAAATGCCATCTGAACATTAGACATGTTCCCACAATTCTGAAGCTTCTTTTCCTTCAGTCTCTGCATAATGCATTTCAATAGAGACTGTTCTTCAAGAATGTCTGTACCAAACCTAAGCAAGACCATCTGACTTTGACTTATTATTAATGTGACATAAAAGGAAATTTGAAGAAGAAAACCAGATAAGGAATTTACCATAACTTACACTTTTAAATCAATTAAGTAAATTTTTTGTGGGAGAATAATTAATGTACATATATTTACCAATGAAGAGTTTAATTCACTATAACTCACAGTGGAAGAAAGACATCAGTCACCTCTATATTTTATTTATCCTTCTGTCAAGAGAATGACCGGTGTGGTAGTGCTCATCTGTCAGTCCAACACTCAAGAGGCAAAGGCAGGTGTTTGTGAGATCAGGCCTAAGCTGGACTGCAAAACAAAACTTTGTTTTATAGCACTAAGCTTGCAGAATCAGATCAATGGGAGAATAGTTAGCTAGCTTGTGAAAACCCTGAGTTCAATTCTAAGTAATACGAAAACACAACAGTCCCAAAATACCAATAACATATATGGGAACTACTAGTTTTCCATGTGTCAAGAGTAATTTCCATGCTACCTATAAGTCCTAGCTGAATATAGAAAGATTATATCAGGTAAGAAATATGGGATACTCTTATAATATTATATTATAATATTATATTATAAGAGTCTCATAAAGATTCTTTTGACAAAACTAGATGGAAAAGACCAGACCTATTACATCGGAGTGATATATTTATATTTACTGCAAGAAAGTGACATGTGATCACAAGAGTTAGGTAGGTGGATTTAAAATTTTAGGGGAATGGAGTTTCAGGGGGATAAACAGAGAATGTCCAACAGGAGCTAAAGCTGCAGCTAACAGAATTCTTCTCTGACCAGACAAACCTCAGTTCTATTATTGAACCCTTTCAACTGATTATTTGATCAATTGATTCAAATTATATGGCACAGTATCCTAAATGTCAGCTGATTGTTAGTATTTATAACTATGAAACACCTTTACAGCAACACCTAGGTTAGTGTTTAAATGACTAAGGAGTTCATTCTAGCCAAATCTACATCGAAGTATCCTTAATATACCGACAAATAAATATGGGATTGTCTCAAAAGTAGAATTTTGTAAATATCTAACAACTTGCAGGATAAACATACACTATGCTCTCTACAACTTCACATTTGTAAACTTGAAATCAATACTCTTGCAATTAGCCTCTGAAAAAACATTAAAAGAAACAAATCCAAAACCAAACTCTGCAGTTTACATCCTTTTGAAGGTGAATGACTGAAAGATTTTCTAATTATATCGGGAACAGGAAATGGATGGTCACTTTCACTACTTCTACTCAGTGTTGTATTGAGGAACCAGCAGTGTTAGTTAGTCAAGAAGAAATATGAAAAGAAATGAGTTGGTGAGGGAAAAGTAGAAGCATTCCTATTTAGTGATGATATGATATTCTGTGTGGGAAAAATATATATGAGAAAAAAGACTCTGATGTTGAAACTCAGCATCAAGAATTCTATCTTATATACAAGTCTAGATCTATAAGAGTTATGTAACACTGTGTATTATAAATTATGTCCCACAAAACTATTAACATTGTGAAAAAGATTTTAGCATGATTAAATATAAATACACAAAATCTCCAGGAGCACAGAATATAATATGTTGGGTATATGATACTTTAGATTATGTTGTTTAGAATGGTAAGTTTGACTCTAAAAAAGTAATAATCATGTAAAGGGTATGCCCACAACACATCATACAACGCCAACATATTACAGGTAAATGAAATTATAGAATCTCAGTACATCGACAATTTTTAAGACAAGACAGAAGGGAGATATCTATGAGAGTAAATTAATGAAAGCACCATATCTGAAATAGGAGACTGACTTTAAATTCTACTTATTCAGTTGCTCTCGATGTGGTTCAGAGACATTATTATATTTAAGAGTTTTCTATTTTGGACACAGTGGAAGACTTTGAATAATTACCTTCCAATGCAATATTATCCTGTTTTGATAGGTTGTAAGTCAGTAATTTATAATAACAAACCTTGGTAGTATATGAAAACAATAGTATTAATGGGTTGTGGTGAAGTAAATCTATAATTCCAGCACTTAGAAGGCTAGGGCAGGAATATCACCTGGACAATGTGAGGGATGACACATTGTAAAGCAGGAAGATACTTTTTTTTCTTTGTTCTAATTTGAAATGTTAAAGTATGAATAAAAATGTACACTGTAATGCCTTTTACTTCTACCGAATTTACTTTAAATACATTCATAACTGTAAAAATCACTTAAAGAACAATGTAAGATGAATATTCATGAATGTAGTTACTGAGCTACAGCCATATTAAAATCCTATTACTGATTAAAAACAAAAAACTCCTCATGTCTAATTACCACTGACTGTATCTACTGTTGAAGAAAAACATGTTAAGACAGAGATAGAGATAGAGAAAAGATAGAGAGAGAAAGAGAGAGAGAGAGAGAAGAGAGAGAGACCTGTTCACCATGGCACCACGAGGGTAGAGGTCAGAAGACAACTAACTTTTGGAGTCAGCTATCTCCTTCCATCCTGTGGCCTCCTTAGGTGATTGAATTGAACTCGAGTCACCCGGTTTGTGCTCAGATGCTGCCTCCGTGCCTCCTAAATATTGAGCATCTTTTAAAAAGAACTATGTCCTAATATATTTAAAGATTTAGCAGATCCAAGAAAAAAGTTTCTGTCACTGTACCAAGTAGTGATTCTTTGTTTTTAATGGAAAATGAAAACTCCTTCTCAACTATAATTCACTCTTCTTGTTTTCCCTCTTCTCTCCTGCATTCTCCTTTCCTTTCCTCTTTCCTCCCCTCTTCTCCCCTCCACTTCCTTCGCTTTTTCTATTCTTCTGTCTTTACCTTTCCTCCTCTTTCCTCCCTGCCTCTCCTTTTCTCTCCTCACAATTCCTCCCCTTTCCTACTTTCCCTTCCCCTCATTTCATTTCTCCCATATTTTATTTGATAATGTCTTTGCATTCATTTATAGAATTTTTATTGGAGTTATTAAAATAGTTTGACTTGGTTTTAAACCATTGCAATCTATAATAAAACATTTGAAAATTGTAATTAAATATGGTCTTTCAGGCTTATTAGTTTTATAATTTTCTGTGGACAATTTTTTTAATACACACTGACATTTTGAGAGGAGGGAGTGACAATGTGTGTTCTGACTAGATGATGAAGGGGTTCAGGCTAGCTGGGAAAGCACATCTGTATTGTTCTTTGTGCTGGCTCCTGTGTTCCACCAGGTCTGAAATTTGCATAACATCTACAAATGTGGCAAGAGAGTTGAGGTTTCAAGATGTATCTGTAGCAACAGTTATGCTGTGGGTTGAATTTAAAAATGTCCATTTAGTGTCACATATTATAGATTCAATTACCAGCTGGTCAACTTTTACCAGGTTATTGGATCACAAATTGGAATAGAAACAGCATAACCTTTCATCCTCTTTCATGGTAAGTCTCCAATTAGCCATTTTTTATTATTGTTATTATTATTAGTAGTATGGAATAAAGATTCCTTAACTTCCAAAATGTGTTATGAAGAACATAGAAAATGATGAGAATGACAAGACAAGAGAAGAATCTGTTTCCCAGTCTAGTAAGAAATCGCCCAGCAGCACTGGGTAGTTTTGTTGTTAAATCAGGAATGCTCGAATATATCAAGTATGACTATGTAGGACAGTACATTTTATCACACAAGTAGAAAGCAGAAACCTCTGACTGTGTGTCTTATTACCCTCTAAGTCCCAGAAAATGTAGAGAGATGAAAAAAATGAAAGAATCAGAAGGAAAGTGGTTTGTAATAACATATTTAAAATATTGTGGATAAATGCTTTTCAAAAACTTGAAGCAATGTGGGAAAAGAGTACACATGTATTATGAATTTTCCTCAATTTAGTGTCAACTCAAATGTCCTTACTGAAATTCTTGTGGCTATGCAAGATTGTGAAATTCCAAATATATGATAGAAGTAATTGCAATACTGCTGTGGATATTCTGTGACATTCTGTCATTAATTTTGGATTTGTTTTACCTCCTTCACTGGGCTACAAATTATAGTGCATTCTGTTTGTTTTACAGTCTGAGGTTTAAACTGTCCTTTGATATTTTTCTCATTTTGTTAATCTATATTGCACTAATTTATTTTGTATCTTGCTTCACAAATTCCAAGTATATCTTATTTCAACTCTGACTGTAATTTTTACCTTAGTGTTGAAAGTTCATTTCCTATATCTTGATTTTTGAAGATCGCTCAAAGTCAATACTGAATTGAGAAGTTGTTCTAAAGAGCACCTTTCCTATTGAAAAATAGGAACCTGCTTAAGTTTCACAGTTTAGAAAACCTTTTTTTTCCTCAAAGTGTTATATATGTTATGTAGATAAGCCCATTTTATGTGGACTGTCACATGTTGACAAGATAAAGGATTCAACATTGCTTAATGCTTACAAAATAAAAAGAGGGATTGAATGACACTTGCTTAAATCTGTCCCATCTTTCCTCTTCTGTTATTTGGAGTAGATTAACCAACTCTCATAGGTTGGATGTCCACATATTCATGGTAGAGACAATTCCTCCTGCAACATAGTACTTATGTATTTAGAAGAATATCTGACATGTGACAAACAGAGATTAGTTATTCTTTAAATACTTGTAAGCTTTAAGTAAAAAGATGAAACTCTAATAACAGTCCTTCAATTTCCCAACTTTACGTGAAGAAAAGGGAGGTCAATGACAAATCTAGTCATGTGGACAGAGATGGGAGGTAGAAGAAAGACTCAGTAAAGAAGTGAAACTCTCTTTGGAAGTTCAAGACACCAGTGTTGTTTAAAGCTTCAAATGAAACTTTGATCCTGAATTTAGTGATTGTGTATGTCTTTCTTTTTTTCCTTTTTGTGTATGTCTTTCATAAGTCTAGCTAAAAGTTAGACATGAACTCAGTACAGTGACTTTTGTCTCTCTAAGGAAGAAGCATTGATTATATATATGTTCTTTACCTCAAGCAACATTCATAATAAAGAATGAAGTCCACAGTGAGAATTTATTTGGAGCACAAAGGTTAAGAGCTCAGAAAAGATGTTATTCATACCTTCCCATAATTATTTATGTTAATTATTGTTCACATAACTATTTTTTTGAGATCTTGAATTTAGCATTTTGCTTGTTTTTACTTGTATACATGAAGGAGACAAATAGAATTGAGATAAAACGTTAGAAGCGTTCCTAAGGAAAGTTTCATTTCAAGTATGAGCCAGGCCTGGCCTATTACAATAGTTTCATATCTGACAAGCTGCTTTTCCTCTCACCTGTCACCACCCCAGATTAATCCTTAGCCACATATTGATTTCAATGCCAGACATGATCCCACCTTATCATTTTGAATTTACCCTTAGCGATTGGACTTATTATCATCATTCTTTATTCATTTCTACCACTGAAATAGGCAATAGGGAACTTTTCTATTTGGCATGTGTAGGTTTTTTGGTCTCCATTTAAACTTTCCTTCCATAGTTTATAGAACCATCCTGTCAGGGCTGGAGAGGTGGCTCAGGGATTAAGCCTCTGCCTTGCAGGAAGAAGGTCCTGAGTTGGGATCCTAGACCCCACAATAGACGCCTGGCAGAGCGGGACGGCCTGCATTTTTGGTCCTGGTAGGGCGGAGCCTGTGAATCCCAGGGCAGAGTAAACAAGGAGGAGGTGGAGGCGCTCCATGGTGGTTCCCTAATTCGTCCGTGGATCTACACACACATACACACACACACACACACACACACACACACACACGTGCACGCACGCACACACGCACAGTTGAATAAAAAAAATTTTTAATAAAAATAAATTTCTCAGTCTCATTCTCATACCCTCCTTCTCAGTTATTTTTGGTTTCCCAGATCTGTTGTATGTAGCTCCTCAATGACTGAGTCTTGTGCTATCACTCTGTGCTTGAGATACCAGTTTTCGTGTTTGGAGTACTGGATAATTGAAGCAAAGAGTAATCTTTACACAGTTACTGAACACGGAAGCTGTACACCTGGCTCATCTCTATGTATTTAGAATAAATAGCAGGTTGTGGTAGATTAATTTCAGTTACAATGCCTCTGAATAAATGGAAACTTTCCAGACTCCTTTAAAGCTATGCTAAGAGAATTACCAACAACTTTAAGACTTTTATATAAGACTCTTCTTATATTTTATCTTTAGCCTGTTTTACCCATACATGTATGATCACTATGAGATATAACTCTCTGCTGTGTTTATGTAAGTTTCTCTCAAAGAATAATTCCTTGCATGTGTTAAATGGTAGTTGTTAACTGTCATCATAAGCAGGAAGCACAAAGTAATTCTTTTCATGCTTTGCTGACTCACATTTTTGTACGTTGGACATTGGGAATTAATACATGATGTGTCATTCTTTCTAATGACAGGTCTGTTTTACTACTATCACACTTTCTTCAAACATCCTTTCTGCTAGGTTGTTATCTGTTCATGTAGTAAGTACCATGCATTCAATGGTATTCTACTGACTGCCTGAGAACTATTTGACAAATCTTCTTTCTGCTACTTACACTTTTCAAACTAATGTCCCAAAGCACTCTGGTAACAACTGCTTCCCCACTGCACCACACTTCTCAGAGCCATTCACAATGTTGATTACCCTTCCTGCCTGTTTTGTACCTTCTGTTCCTTGCCTTTGCTCAGGCTATTGCCCTTCAAGAAATGTCTCAGGCTATTGCCCTTCAAGAAATGTCTTCCACAATGCCAACCAATAAAATCCTTCCTCCACTGATTCCCCACCCTTCTGAGACATCTTTTCAAGGCAATTCTAAAGATTTCTCTTCTTGCTTTAAGAGCTGTCTTCAAAAGCCATAAATTTAACATACCCTGCAATGCTTTGTATTGCTGGCTGTTCATTTTTCTCTCTTTGTGTTTCTTGTGTTAACCTATCAATATAGGGGTACACATCTGAAAGAGGAGGAACAAAGAGTGTCTTTTCAAAGACTCTGGAGAGCTTTACAGTGGGTTTCTCTGTAGACTATATTTTCTTTTCATTATCAGTATTATCTTATTGACTTTTTAATGGATATTTATGGGTACTGGGTTAATTATAATTTATTTTTCAAATCTTACTGAAGTTTACTTGTGTATTTCTTTCATTTGCCTGGTCATTATATGATAGTCAAGAAGCTAAAAATATCTTATGCATTTAAATAATAGATTTAATTCGTGAAAAAGTGACAATTTGAGGAGAGAAAGAATGGGAAGAATCAAGAGAAAAGGCAAGAGAGAAAAAGATATAGAAACTTGGAATGCATGTGTGCATCTTTGTGTTTATTCTAGAACTTATGTTTAAATGAAAATTAAGCCTTAATTATTTTTTTCTACAAAGCAAGTAATTATACTTACAATATAATATTTTAGAAGCTATTTGTATCTGGCATAATAAAAATAAATAGAAAATAAATAGTTCATTTTGGAGGATTCAAGAAACCTCAGTGGTGTGGAACAAAGCATTTGGTAATGCAACTGGGAATAACTTAGATTAACTTTTTCCATCATGCTAGACTCAAATCAAAGCATTTACTGAAGAGGAATATTCAGTAACTAACAACAGAATGATGGAAGATTGAATATAGTATGATGAATTGTATTTAATAAAAAGAACCTAATATAGAATTTTTCTCTTTAAATTTAGGCAATTTTAGGGAAAAGAAGAGAATAAAAACTTTGAATTTTGACCTCAATTCTGGTTTCCCATCAGCATCACCAAGACTATGTTCTGTGAGACCAGAACATGGCCTTATGTATGAAGAATTAAATCAGAGTCTCAGTCCATGCTGGTATTGTTTTAAGCTTTCTGTGTGATTTTAATATGTGTATTTCACTGAGAAATGCTGTTTTAAATAAGCAAAACACATGAATGAGGTCATAAGTCATGAATATGGGAAAATAACTTAGTAGATTCTTTCTTCAAATGCTGCTTCTCTTTTGTGCTTTTCATATATGTTTATGTATTGTGTGCATTCATGTGAGCACATGCTTGCATGCATGTATGTGTGTATATATGTACATAATATTGTACAGAGGCAGGATCTGCCAATCAAACCCAGGGTTCTTTAGACAGCTTGCTTTGGGGATCTCTTGTCCCAGCCTTATGAGGTTGGAATTACACCCAGGCTTTTAAGTGTGTTCTAGAGATTTGGACATAGATCCTTCTCAGTACATGGTAAACACTTTTATATTGAGTCTTTTCCAGCACCCAAAGATTTTAAGTCAAAGGAGCAAAGAGAAAATATTCTAAATGCTCCATAGCTAGGAAATGATACATATTCAAAGTGATGTATTTGCCTTTACTGTGAGCACTAAACAATGTGTACATACATCACAACATCACGTTGCACTGAATGATGCAAAACTATTATGCATAAATTTAAAAAAATGCAGTTCATCTCACAAAAATGCCTGCTACCAGATGACTATTGTGTGATAGTAGTTAAGGAGATGAAAATGTGACTTTGTTGTCACAGCTCTTTTTTGCTTTATATGTAATTTTTAATTATTTTTAGTTTATTTTGTGTGTACATGTGTGTGTAGGATGTGGGTGTGTAAGAGAGGGCACTGTGTGTCTCTCTGGATTGCTTCGACCTCATTTTTGCTTCACTCTGGATTTTCTCAGGCTTTGCCCACCAGGGCCAGAAGTACAGGCCGGTGCCCTTTCCACCTGATGTTTTTTATGTGGGACTTGGGATCTGAACTCAGAACTTTCTGTTTGAGAGGTAAAGTCTTAATCCCAGCCCTGTCACAGCTCTTACAGGGGAAATAATACATTTGGATAATTACATAACCCAAAAGGCAATACTTGGGAGTCCACAGTCTTCTGAAACAGTTTTTCACTGGCTTCTAGCTGCGGTCGTGAACGTTCTTTTACCTCATCTTTATTGACCTTAGAACTTTCAAATACCTCTAGAAAAATGTTCCTTTCCTTCCAGTATATATTGCAAATTAATTTTCTCTTTTACATAAGTCAAGTATTTTTGTAATTAGCCTTTGCGTTTTAGTGAGGAAGTACTAGCTGGGGACTATTCCCTAGAAACTGGCATAGTAACAGCTGGACTTGCCTGCATGGTGGATTAAAAGTACATCTTTAGATTTGAAAAATAATGAAATATGACTAACTTCTGAGAGGTGGCAGTGTAAGAGTCTTCATATTTTTTCCTTCTGTTCAATTTGCTTGCCTGCAGACAGAAAATGGAATCTTGTCTTAATCTTAATTCACTATTGGATCATTTTGTGATTTTAGTAACATTAATGTTAGTCATAAGTATCAGGTCAGAAGAACTTGGATATAACTTTAGTATTTTCAGAAAGTTACACTTTGGAGAAGAATGGGAAGTCAAGTCAAGATAGTTCAAGGTCTTTTTAGATTTTGTAAGTTTTGGAAAATTTGAACCTCAATATATTGGTTAAGATCAATTATTTCTTATGAACCTCACAAAAAGAAAAAGGGAGATCCTGGAGTTTATTTCTTTCAGCACAGCTTAAAAGTATAGCAAGTCTTCTTTCCAATTTCCTCTTCTCTCCATCTCCCTCTTTCCCACACTCCTCATCCTCTTCATCTCTACACTCTCAAACTCATTGCTCCTCCTCACTCTCCTTACCTTCATCCTCTCTTTCCTACTCCCCATTCTCACTCTCCTCCACCCTTTTGCTTTCTCTTCCTTTTTCACATCATTATCATAACCATGATTGTTTCTTGTGGGAGTCCATGAGTAGGATCAGCAGGAGTTGAATCACACTGGGTCCAGGGGGGAACCTGGAAAAATCAAAAACCAAATCATCTTTATTATGGAATCTAACTTCTTTATAGCAAGAAAAAGGGGAGTGACATCTGTATACTGCACAGAAGGATGACTTCAGTAGTGGCAGACAAATTACATGTGCAAGGTCAATAGCAGGTGGGACCACCACCACCAATACAGCCCTGCCAATCTTTAGACGTGTTAATATGCCCTAATGGCCTCATTCATTGTGGAGTAAGAACAGACTGCTGATAGGTCAGAAACATGATGATACAATTACAATGATAAAGTTCTGTGCCCATCCTAATGTCTAGATGGCTTCCAGAGAAAGGGAGGAAACCTGTAAAAAACACTCGTGCCCTTGATCCCAATTCCAGACAGGACAAGATTCATCCCTGCCCCTGTGGAAAAGTTAACAGGAGTCAGCCTATGACTATTGCTGGCATAGGAGGCACACTACAGCTGAGACTGCAAGGAATGCCATTGGCATCTGTCTTCAAGAAATGGAGATCTTCAGTTTGCAACAAACCATAATTCAGAACATCAGAGATCCCTACATTAGTCACCTGGAATCAGACCAGACAAATCGCTCCCCATCCTAAAGCTCAGGGAAATTTGCGGAAGAGGGGGTGGTAAGATTGTAAGAGCCTAAAGATGGGGAGGAACAACGATACACAAGTTACTCCACACATGTTAGGGCCACAGTAGCCATAATCGGACTTGGCATGACCTGTGCAATGACTGACATGTCAACAACCCCCCAAAGTCTAGCATGGATCACGGCACTAGGATCCTTAGAGGCAAGGGATTAACAGTCACAATAGTGTTCCCATACTAAAGGGGAGCCCAAGAAAGGGCTGTGAGCAATGCCACTGAATCTACACACCTCACTAGAGTGGAGGGCTCAGAGGGAAGTTTGATATTCACACTAAAGGATGTTCCAAGGAATGGGAGGGGAGCAAAAAGGAGGACACTGGGGGAAAGGGAGGGATGGGGGTGAAAGGAAGGGGAAAAGGGGGGGAGGGTGCAAGGGGATCTTGGTTGGGGTTGAGGGAGGAAGGGAACAGAGTACTTATTAAGCGTTTATTATTGGGAATATATAAATAAATATAATAATTTAAAAAAGAAATGGAGATCTTGATCTTTTTTTTTAATTTTTTAATCATTATTATTTATTCAACTGTGCGAGTATGTGTGTGTGTCTGTGTGTGTGTAGAACCACGGACGAATTCGCGAACCACCATGGACGCCTCCACCTCCTTCTGCCCCGGGATTCACAGGCTCCGCCCTACCAGGACCAGAAGCGCAGGCCGCCCCCGCTTCCGCCTGGCGTCTATAGGTGGGATCTGGATCCGAACTCAGGACCTTCCTCCTGCAAGGCAGAGGCTTAACCTCTGAGCCACCTCTCCAGCCCCCGAGATCTTGATCTTGAGTAACTGTTTCCTACAGTTGTTATTTTTTTTCTGACAGTTACTTTAAGCTACAGTTGTACAAATACAATGACATTTAGAAACTTCAAAGTATGAGGTTTTTTTCCTTAGATTTTCTAACTATGGGCAGGGTTATGTACATATTTTTAGAAAGTGAGCACTAGGAATGATGATGAAGGGAAACTCTGGGTAAGGGAATCTGAAGCAGAAGGAGATTTTTTAGAGATTTTAGCTGTTAATACCATAAATTATGGAAGGGGATATGGCACAGTGGTAGAGTGCTTGCTTTGCATAGGTACCATAGAGAAAGAGGAAAAAAAAAAAAAAACAAGAAAAGCAAAGAAGACAAAATGAATGAATAATTCTGAAACAAATGAAAATTATCATTTTAGCTTCCCCCAAAAAGACAATGTCTTTATGAAAAAAATGGATTAGAACCTAACTAAATTAAGTACATTTTTGTGGGACTTAGCACTTGAGTAACTTGAGATGGCAGACAGTTAGCACTTTATTTAGATAAGGTTTGTGTGTATCTATGTGTGTGTAAGGGCACTTGAGTATGTGTGCCTATGGTGGCCCAAGGGTAACACACGGAATCATCCTGAATTGCTCTTCCACTTTATCGCTTTGTTTTGGAGTTTTCCAGGGTCCACATTCCAAGGCTAGAATTGCAGTCTCTACCCCAATCTGCTTGGCATTTTTTCCTGGGATCTAAGGATGGCAACTGAGGTCCCTTTGTTTGCAAAGTGAAGGTTTTAACAGTGAAACTTCCTATGGATAAGATATATATAATTTTTTTTAATTTTAGAGAAGCTGCATACATTCAAAAGGAATTCAGAAGCATAATGTACTCTTTTGTAAATGGTTACATTTCTTATATTTGATAAGGCATATAAAAATCTTTACAACTGACTTTTTTACTTCTCATTTTAGATATGTTCCTGAACCTCCTATACTATTAGTAAGCACCTGTCAGATAAAGTCCCTGTGGATTCATCCTAGTAATTGTTATAAACTCATGTCTTATTGGATTTTTTATTTCTTTTTAAATAAAAGTTAGCATTATTAACTAACTGCTCTTGAAGTACCACATGGAACTCCACACTATATCCATCATCTTCAAAATTAATTGTCCACCCATCTCTTACTTAAATACAGTATTATTTACAATATCCAAAAGTTAAAGTACCCTAAGAATCAATGAACAAATGGTTGTTTAAATGAATGTGGGATATACACAAAATAGATTATTACTCAGCAACCCCAAATGATGGCACTCCTGTCACATGCTGCAGTATGCATGAAATCAGCCAATCGTTAAAGGACAAATACTGCATGTTCCAATTTGTACAGAACATTGAATAGAAGCAGAAAGTAAAATGGCTTTTTAAGGACTAGAGCAGGAGAATTGTTTGCTATTTTTAGATTTAAAATTGGAGATGTCGAGGCATTACAATCTGATATGAATATAATTATCACTACGGATTTTAAAATAAAATGATTAAAAGGACAATCTCATGTGTGTTCAACATTTAAAAATGATAACTTTGTATTTAAAAACAGGCCCAAATCCAATAAGATTTGTGTAATATATTTATACTGAAAACAAAATGAATTATATGATGATTATTGGTTAAAACTATCTTGATATACTAAGCATTTTGCTAAAATTATATGTGCATTCAATACATTACAATCAGTTTCTCTAAAGGAAGTATCTTAAAACTAAGAAGATAACTTATATGACTTAAATGAAAATATAGAGGGCTTAAGAATAAATAGGAAAGATAATAATGTTGAAATGAAAATGAGAGTGAATTTTAAGGATAATATTGGAGTTCAGGAGTTCTTATATAACTACAATAGTCAATGTTCTATACTACAAAATATAAGTGAGTGGAAAAAAGTATATTTATAAAGCTACAAAATACCTGAATGGAGAATATAACATATGCTATGTAAATCCTTTATCATAGAAATTCAATAAGAAAATTTAATCTATGCATAGTAGAACACAAGAAAAGATAATAACAAATATTTTTCGGAGACTATTTTCCATTTATTAGATTTAAAGAACTTTTGTATAAGAATTCCCCTATTTAAAGACATCTGTATTCAAGCTACCATTACAATTATGCACATGTCATGTTTGTAATTTTGCACACTAATTGGTGGATAAACCTTACTGAGGTTCAAACAGCTAGGGAGCATGGGGTTATTAACATGTATGCTATAATGTTTTAGATGTAAGGATTTTAAAAATTATGTTTTATTTCAGAACATTAGTTTCTTTAACTCAGAATTCCAGGTTAGATATTTGTTATATTAATCACTGCAATTTGAATTTTATTGTTTCTGTGGGCTCTTAAGTTCATATATGTTGAGACATATTTTAAGATCATTTGCAGACACAACATTTACAAGTGTTCTGAGTCTTTTAAAGATTTAGAGAATAGAAAACATTTTGTTTATGAACCCTGTATATTTATTAATTTTACTTTTAAACAATGAAATATTTTCTAACTCTTGATAAACTTTCCACTGCAAATTCAGATATGTAGATTTCTCCTTGAGTGTTTAGTTTTTTACCAGTCTTTGTAACTGTGCTATTAGAAGTATTAAAATTTTAAAATTTAAAGCTTTCTGGTAAAGTTGTTTTTAGTTGTTAAAAAATGACTTGTGACTTTAATTTTCTTAACATATTTCCTCCTTTTTGTTGTTAATTTATTGCAAACATATGAGCATCCTCAGATTTTAAAATTCTATGCTAACAGGTATTAATTATATATTGACATGCAATCATAGACTATTCTGAACACTTTTGCTGGGTTGGAAATTGTCTTTATTCTAATCTTTGACATTTGAGTTTAAAAATGTAGCAAATTTTTTGCATGCTGCTCTCTTCTAGAACAACACAGCATGTCAATATGCATCTATATCTACATGTGCCCATCTACAACCATATGTGATTCCCAGAGCAATTAAAATGCAATCGTCTTTCACTTTTTGCTGGATATCTGAGTGCTACATTTTGTATTTGACTTCCATCTTGTGTCTCCATAAATGCAGACTCTTTTTACCATTTCCAGCCACTAACATTACTCCTGATTTGTGCACCTGTTTTTAATTTCTTTTAACATAATGCCTTCTCTTATTTCAGCCTTCATTTTGGAATTCTCACCTAAAGAACCTTCCTTTGAAGTCTTTTTCAGACTTAATAGACATTTATTCCTGCCTGTGAATGTTATGTGATTATTTGGTTCTGATTTTCAACTCACAGTTTTGTGGGGATAGGTTCTCCATTAGTATGCTAGGCTGGTCTTGAACTTGCTTTAATTTCCTGACTGTTTGGATTATAGAAATGCACTATAATGTTTAACATATTAGTCTATACTGCTGCATCATGTTGGGACTATAATGTAGAAAACATGAGACCTCTATTAGTGGAGATACTTGATTAAAGTTTTTTTTATATTTTTATTTTTTTTAATTTATTTTTTCCACTCACAAACTTGATAGATACCCCATTCCTCTCCCTCCCTTCATCCCTCCCTGGATCTCCTTCCTCCCGCCCTTCCCCCTTTTTCCTTTTCTTTCCCCCTTCCTCCCTTTTTCCAAGTGCCCCTCCCCCCCATTCCTGGAGCATCCTTTAGTGTGCATGTCAAACTTCCCTCTGGGTCCTCCTCTCTGATGAGGTATAAGAACTCAGTAGCATTGCCTAGAGCTCTTTTTTTGTGTTCCCATTTAGTATAGGAATATTATTGTCGCTATCTTAGAGCCTGTGATCCATGCTAGACTTTGGGGGGTGAATGACGTGTTAATCATTGCGTAGGTCATGCAAAGGCCTATTATGATTATTTTGGCCCTAATGTGTGTGGACTATCTTGCATGGTGTTGCTTCTCCACATCTTTAGGCTCTTACAATCTTACTGCCCCCTCCTCTGCAAATTTCCTTGAGCTTTGGGATGGGAAAGATTAGGTTGGCCTGGTTCCTGGTGATTAATGTAGGGTCTCTGATATTCTGAATTATGGTTTGTTATTCTTTTTTTTTCTTCTTCCAGTTTTGCTGTTCCTGCAGTGCCCTTAGCTCTATCCTGATGGGTATTGGATGTCACCTCCTAGCCAAAGATAAAAGGCTGTTGAAATAGAGTCTTATTATAAGAGTAGATTCAAAGATAGATGGAATAAGAGTAGGGGACCTCGGTGAGGGGGATCAATCTCCCATTTGCAGGATGGATATCTTCTATCTGTCAGACTCTATGCCCTCTCTGCCTGATAAGATCAACCTCCATCAGTTGCAAGTGACCAGGAAGGAAAGTCTGTGAGCTTAACTAGATGTTTCATTACTTCCTTGCAGTACTTGATGGTGGCCTATTTCCTCTGCTGTAACATGATCCCCTCTCTCCTTGTGTCTGGTGGGGCCCTTCTTCGCCTTCCCTCCTGTTTATAATCTTTGCAATTACTGTAGGTATTACAGAGATTTATCTTTGAGGTGTCACTAAGTGGGTTTGGCACTAGGATCCACCTATTAGGGAGTACATACGGCACTTAATTTTCTGTGTCTGGGACACTTCACTCAATGTAATTGTTTCTAATTCCATCCATTTCCCAGCAAATTTCATTAATTCATCATTTTTGATGGCTGAGTAGTATTCCATTGTATAAATGTACCACATTTTCTTTATCTACTCATCAACTCTTGGACATTTGAGTTGATTCCATGTCTTTGCTATTGGAAACAGTGCTGCTATGAACATGGTCATGCTTGTGCTATCGAGGTGAAATTTTGCTGTATGGGGGGTTATTCCCAAAAGTGGAATAGCAGGGTCATATGGCATTTCAACCTTTAACTTTTTTTAAGAATCACTAGATGGCTCGCCAGAGTGGTTGTATAAGCCTGCATTTTCACCAGCAATGTAAAAGAGTTCCCTTCTTGCCACATCCTCTCCAGATTTTGCCATCCTGACCTGGGTAAGATACTATCTCAGGGAGGTTTTAATTTGCATTTCCCTGATGGCTAAAGATGTGGAGCATTTTTTAAGATATTTGTTAGATATTTCAATTTCGTCACTGGTAAATTTTCTTTTAAGTTCCAAGGTCCATTTTTTAATTGGGCCATTTGTTTCCTTGTTTAGTTTTCTAAGTTCTTGTGCACTCTGAGTAATAGAGCTCTATCAGATATATAGTTATTGAAGATTTTCTCCCATTCTTGAGTTGCCTTTTTGCTCAGTTTAAAATCTTTTTATCTGAACAGAAGCTCTTTAATTACACAAAATCCCATTTGTTTAATGTTGGTTGTAGTGACTGTGCTATTGGAATACTGCTTATGAACTATTGGCCTAGTCCAATTAGCTTGAGGGAGTTCCCTAACCTCTTAACTAGTGTATTTATAGTCTCTTGCCTAATATTGAGGTCCTTGATCCATTTGGAATTAATTTTTGTACATGGTGATAAGTATGGGTCGAGTTTTAATCTTTCTGCATGTGGACATCCAGTTTGCCAGCTGTTGATGTAGTTGATGTAGAATCTCGTATTTTCTTTTTTTTTTAAATTTTTTCATTATTATTTATTCAAGTGCACGTGTGTGTGTGTGTGTGTGTGTGTGTGTAGAACCACGGGCTAATTCGGGAACCACCATGACCGCCTCCACCTCATCCTTATTTATTCTGCCCGGGGATTCACACGCTCCACCCTACCTGGACCAGAAACACAGACTGCCCCTGCTTCTCCCTGGCCTCTATACCTGGGGTCTAGGATCCGAATTCAGGACCTTCTGCCTGCAAGGCAGAGGCTTAACCACTGAGCCACCTCTCCAGCCCCAGAATCTCTGATTTTCTGAATAATGGTTTGTTGATTTTTTTTTTTTTTCAGTTTTGGTGATCCTGCACCGCCCTTGGCTCCATCCTGATAGAGATTGGATGTCATCCCCTGGCCAGAGATAAAAGGCTATTAAAATGTACTCTTATTATAAGAGTAGATTTAAAGGTAGAAGGAATAAGAGTAGGAGAACACTGTGTGGGGGGGTCAGCTCCCATTTGCAGGATGATAACCTTCTATCTGCCAGACTCTATGCCCTCCCTTTCTGGTGAGATCATACCCCATCAGGTGCAAGTGAACAGTAAGGAAAGTCTGTGAGTCCAAAGCTTGCAGAATTTTTGACCAGCCTTTTTTTTTTTTTAGGATGTGCCTATCTTTTGTGGTGAGATGAGCTTTCTGAAGGCAGCAGATTGATGGGTTGTGATTTTTTAATCCACGTTTGTAATCTGTCTCTTGATTAGTGAGTTAATTCCATTGACATTTAATGTTATAATGCAGAAATTATTTTTAATTCTGGATATTTTTTATATGTAGTCACTTTTTTAAGTGTATTATTTGGCTTTTAGGTTTTGGTGGTATTATACTTCCCTTCTGTCCTCCTGGATATGCTTGTTTTTTTTCTTCAAGCTTAAGTATCATTTCTAGCATTTTTTGAAGGCCTGGTTTGATAGTCATATAAGTCTTCAAGTTGTCTTTGTGCTGGAAAACTTTGTCCCTCTATCATGATGGATAGTTTTGCCGGGTATATCAGCCTGTGTTGACATTTTTGCACATTCAATACCTGAAGTACGTCTCTCCAAGCTCTTCTTGCTTTTACTGTTTCCATTGAGAAGTCATTTGTTATTTCAATGGTTTACCTTTAGAAGTGACTTTTTTTTTTCCCCTTGAAGCTCTCAGCACTTTTCCTTTATCTTGAATGTGGAGTGTTTTGTCTATTATTTGCTGTGGCAAGTTTCTATTTGGTCGCATCTGTTTGGGGTGCAGAATACCTCTTGTATTTGGATGGGCCTCTCATTCTTTAGATGAGGGAATTTTTCATTTATGATAATTTGAAAAATTTCTTCAGGTGTGATAGTTTGGATTCTTGTTCTGGTATTCCATGAATGTGCATGTTAGGCTTCTTCAGGGATCCTACATGTCTTGAATATTCCTCTCAAGTATCTTTTTGGCTTTAACAATCTCTTACATTGAGCTGGTTAGTACTACCACTTTATCTTCAAGGTCTGAAATTCTATTTTCTGCTTCTTTGTTCTGCTGATAAGACTTTGTTGAGTCCTGGGTTGAAGACAACTTGTCTTTTAGTTCGATTTTAAACTGTGCCTGAGACTGTTTTAACTGCTCTATGCTTATTTTTGTTTCTTGAACTGTTTTCCTCAACTCTTCCAAGTGTCTGTTGTTTCCTGTTCAAAGTGGTTGATGAGATTATTTAACTCCTCCCGGATTTCCTCTTTCATAATATTGATCATGGTAATGATCATGCTTTGAAGGTCGTTTTCTTGGGCCTGGCTTTCTTGGATATTCTATGAATTTGCTCTGGTTGGAATCTATCATTATGGGGTTAATTCTTTCAGTAGGAGATTTGTTTTCTTCGGCTTTGTTTCTCATGAATTTGCACTTTGACTTGGGCATTGTTGTTTTGTCTCTTAAGACCTTTTAGTTTCTGCGTGTCTTTGACTGAACTGAATTAGTTGGTATTACTACCCTCAGGCAGTTATTACTAATGTTTGCTTTAGAGTTGGGTATGCTTGTCTGTTGTTATTGTTATTTCCTAAATGAGGCTATTAGACTGTTAGTACATCAATTAAGTCAGGTTTAGTAGACAGGGGGTGAATATTAGTATGGTAGTGCACTTTTATGAGTTAGTACCTTGATGATATGTGAGGGTCAATAGTATAGTCCCTGAAGTTTTATATGTTTTGGGGGTGGCTATATGGAAAAGTTACTCTACAGTAACTAATAATTGAAAGGAGCAGAATGGTAAAAAGGGGTTTACTTTTAGAGGACTTAAATTGTATGGCCTTTGTCCTCTAGAGCTTTGCTTTGGTTTTCTTTGGACTCTGTTGAATTCTGAGAAACAGGGTGTCCTCCCTGGACCATGAGTGTCCAAGTGTCCAGGGATAGGGAGGCAGAGGGAGGGCTGATGGCTGATGGTGATGGCAGAGTGCTTCATTTGGGACCTGGGGTGTGGCCTAGTATCCCACCCAAGCCTGGGGCAGCCTGGGTGTTGCTCAGGCTGGCTGGTGGGAGGAGCTGGGATGAGCAGGTGACCTGAGGGCTGGTGGGATTTATCAGAGAAGCAGGTTGTCTTCCTTGGACCATGAGCGTCCCAGGAGGGTGCGTAGAAGGGGCAGATTTTACTTTTCTTATGCATACTGTGTATTCATCAAAAAGTATATTATTAGACTGGTGAGATGGTTGAGTGGGAAAGCTGTCTGATGGCAAATCTGATGACTTGAGTTCCATCCTTGTAGCTTCTCATAGTAAAAAGAGAGAAATGACTTTTGAAAGTTATTCTTTGATCTCCATCCACATACTATGACGTCTCTCTTTCTGTCTCTTTTTCTTTCACTCTCTCTCTTTCTCTCCACTTCCTCATGGATAAATTAATTAAATATGTAAAGCATATTATAAACTTACATTATGCCAAATTCTTTGAAAGTATTCAAGTAAGAATTAGAATTTCATTATTTCTTTCTCCTTTGTTTGGTTCTTACTGTCTCATTCTAGAAGCCAATAGCTTCACTAATTGCTTCAACATAAATTTATTGCCCAGTTATTGAGCTCTACTGTTAGGCTCTGCAGATGCAAAGACAATAGAAATAGAATCTCTTTAAATCCATGGGAAATTAAGATTCACAACACTAATTGGAGGGATAAAATAATAGTCTTTATTAATTGCTGTGAGAATACAGAATTGGAAGTCTCCAGCAGAAACTCCAGAAATGAAAGATCATACAGAGCTACCTGGGCCAATTCGTGAATGAATTATCATGACAACAAATAGCGTCATGGCAAGAGAAGAGAAGCAGGTCACTATGATGAGAGGTTGCTTCAAAACCTTAAAAAGATTCTATGAAGTTCTAAGAATCTGAAACTTATTTTCTATAAAATGTAGTATAGTATTTTGGGCCCAAGTAGGAAAATCACAGCCATATATGCATTTTGAAAAGCCCTGTATCATATGGGTTGAACAATGTTGAGTTTGCCGAAAGGTAGAACTCATAATAGTAGCCTTAATAGTACCCTGTTATTTAAAGAAAGTCTGAAATTTTCAAACATATGAGAATTGTTACATTTTCAAATTATACATCAAACCAAAAGCCACATGTGAATATTGTGTCTTAAATCTGGAATCTGAAATCATTACAAATATCATTAACACCACTTAAAAGTTCTTCAGCATTGGCCCTCCCTTAGGAAAGGCTCCTGTGCTAGGAGACTTTCAGTACTAAATGAATAAGATTTAGATACATCACAAGAAATTTATGTTTTTTTTTAAATTTTTTTATTATTATTATTATTTATTCAACTGTGTGCATATGCTTGTGTGTGTGTGTGTGTGTGTGTGTGTGTGTGTGTGTGTGTGTGTGTATGTGTATGTAGAACCACGGACGAATTCGCGAACCACCATGGACGCCTCCACCTCCTTCTGCCCCGGGATTCACAGGCTCCGCCCTACCAGGACCAGAAGCGCAGGCCGCCCCCGCTTCGGCCTGGCGTCTATACGTGGGATCTGGGATCCGAACTCAGGACCTTCCGCCTGCAAGGCGGAGGCTTAACCCCTGAGCCACCTCTCCAGCCCCAAGAAATTTATGTTTTAAGACCTTCACTTCTCTGCTTGATATCTCTCTATGAGACTTCAAACTAGAAGGCATTGTTTCACTTTGTAAATACATTGTACATTGAAAGTTTTTATTTACCATAATAATAGGCCTTGAACAGACAGTATTTACATCCAAAATAGTTTAACCTTGGATTTGAAAGGATTTTTCTCAGAAAATATTTTGTATTCCACTGTGAAAAGATTCATGCCTGTGAAAACAAGTACAGCTATGCAGAGAGAGGGTTGTTGTTTGACAGGAGAGCTCAAAGTGAAATGAGGCAGGGGACTCTGGTACCTGCATAGTGAGTAGAAGAAGAAAGTGAAAATGTGGTAAAGTATGTTTATTTTATTATTTATTATTTGACTTAGGTAAGGGAGGTTTAGGTATGGTCCTAAGCAAGTCATCCATTAAGGTTTCCATGAGACTAAAAATATGCATCCATTTAGGGACTATGCTTCAAGGCTCTGAAGCCACTAAAGGGAGTCAAGAGTATTCTTCGCAGAATTGGTCTGGCAGAAGAAGACAACATGAATTTGTTGAGTTCAAAAGTTATTTTGAGACTATTTTAACATAGTAAAATTAGAGAATGCATTTGATTGATAAATCAATAAACTGAGCATTTATATGTATGTTGTGTGGACTTCTCCTTACTTTTAAAAATGTTTGAAATATCATGTAGCCCATATGTCCTTGAATTCCCTGTGTAGCTAAGGATAACCTTAAGAATCTGATTAACTCCTCCCCATCCTGAAGCTCAGGGAAATTTGTGGAAGAGGGGGCGGTAAGATTATAAGAGCACAAGGATGGGAAGAGTAATGATATGCAAGGTACTCCACACAAGTTAGGGCCGAAGCAATCATAATAGGACTTTGCATGACCTGCGCTATGCCCAACACATTATTGACCCCACAAAGTCTAGCATGGACTAAAGGCACTAGGATCCTTGGAGGCTAGAGACTGACAGTTACAGCAGTGTTCCTATGCTTAAGGGGAACACAGGAAAGGGTTCTGGGATATGCCCCTGGGTCCTTGCACCTCATCGGAGAGGTGGACCCAGAGGAGAGTTTGGCATGCACAGTAAAGGATGCTCTGGGGATTCGGGGGGGAGGCACTGGGGAATGTGGAGGGAGGGGAGAGGGGAGAGGGGAGCAGGGGGGACGGGGGGAGGTGGAAGGAGGGAGGGGACCGGTGTACTTGTTAAGTTTGTATGAGCGGAAATAATAATAATAATTAAAAAAAGAATCTGATTATCTTGTTTCTACTTCCCAAGTGTGGGGAAATCTGTATATATCACTATACCTATCCAGTGTAATGCCAAAACACTGAAGCAGCTCCTTCATCTTATCCTTCTGCCCAGAGAATTGTCTATCCACTAGGGAATAGGTCAGATATAGCTAAAGAGTTGGGTGAAACCTTCACAGAAAAGAAGCAGTAATTCCTGAGTGGTAACTTTTAGTCTCTTATTTCTAATACTTATAGTCTTTAGCTATATTTGATTAGCCTATTAAATTAATTAAAACCTAATGTCCACTTACATTCATCATTTATAGGTACTCATTTCAATTGCAATGAGTAGGCATTGCAGTTGGCATCTACTTTGTAAAACACACCTGCTCAATGATCAGTAGGAGGTCATAAAGATAGAAAAGGTACTTAAATAGTCATCACAGTAAAATGAAGAAAGTATTTTTTCTGGAACTATTATATTAAGATATTGGACAGTAAATATGAAAATTTAATATATGCATGACTCCATCTGCTTGCTGTCAGCAATCATTACCCAGATTTCACCAAGGTGAACTCCTTGAAACAGCATCTTAAATTGATAATCTTTCAATACTTTAGGAAGAAAAATAGGTAAGAAAAACAGATAAACCTAAGAGAAAGTATATTATTCAGGGTTCCTTACAGAAACAGAACCAATAGAATAATACACACACACACACACACACACATTACATCAACTCACAAATGAAAGCAATGTCCTTCAAAGTAGCTACCCAAAGCTCTTCAGTTATTGAGCTAAATTCCTGACAAGACCAGGTGAACTCACCAATCTCATATTTGAGTTTTGAAGAGGATGGGCTGTAATGTGGGTAAGGAAGAGCTGGGCTCCAGTATTAGTAATAAATAGCAGCAAGATCAAGGAGACTCAGCTCCATAGGCAGGAAGATTAGTGGCCAGGTGTATAGGGCCCAGCTCTGACATCCTCCAAGAAGAGAAGAAGCAGGAGCAGCAGCAACGAAGAAGGCAGCAATGGACTCACACAATTTAGTCCACACAGGGTAAAGGAAGAGCAAGTCTCTTTTTGCACTTGCTTCCATTTGGTCCACTACTGGAAAGCACCACCCATCATGGGCTGGGTCTTCATATCAAGGAAACAATCACTTGCAGGTCTGTTCAGTAGCCTGCTCCAACCATCGATTGATTCTTCACAGTTGTACTCCAAACAGTCTTCAACCATCAAGTTGACACCTGAATCTAACCATCAGAGGGAAGCAGTAAAAGTGTGCCAAAGTTAAAAGAGTGTTGTGGTCTGGATGTGAATATGCCATGTGGACTTACGTGTTTGAACACTTGTTCCACAGCTGCTGATGCTTGGGAAAGCTCAGTTATCTTAGTTTGCAGAATATATCACTGTGGGCAGACCTTGGGATTGGGAAAGCTGGCCCCATTTTCTGTTTACCTTTTTCTGGTTCCTCAGTATAGATACAATATAAGCCACATGCCATGCCCTCCATTTCTGTTGTCATCACTTCTCTCCTACAATGATTCTATTTCTCTGGAACTGTGAGCTAAAGAAAGTGGAAGAGTAACTAAAAAAGTGATTGACGTCCTGCTTTTATAGAATTAGAACATTCTTTGTATATTTTTGGTATATTGACTTTATTCTTAACTTCCTTCCCTGTATAGCTCACTCTAACTTTCATATGAGCTTCCTCTTCCTCTTTCTTTTTCTCTTCCTTCTCCTTCTCTTCACTTTTTCTATGATCCACTGAATGCAACCAGGGACATCTCTGTAACCAGGGGACTGGAACTAGCTTTTTGAACCTGTAGCAGTGTGTACATGACTGAAGACAATGCTTGACCATTTCTTAGACTCTACCATTATCCAGTAGTGCAGAAATAAAGGGTAAGACCCATCTGTGGCTTTATGAAATTCTTTAGATCAGTGTCATCTTCATACTACAGATCAGTGAACTTAGCAGAGACATTCATGATTCAGAAGCTAGCATAGCAATCCTGTAGCGGTGATGAGTCTGACCATGCTAGGCTTGACCACTTACAATAGAAGATTCCATTATCATCAAAAAGCAGAGGACCAACCTGTCTTCGATTTGTTAGAACTGACTATTATAAATGACAGAGCAAAGACATTTTTCATTCCATTGCTTTTACATGAATTAAGAGTTTGTCATGTGTGTTTACCTGAAGTGTGCCTCTATGGTATAGACAGATGTATATCTGAGCCAAGTTTTTTTCAGATGCACTATAGAAAGGAAATAGATATTCATAAAACTGAGGAAAAGATACTCTATAATACAAAATTTCCACATGAGATGAGAGAATAAGAAAAAGTCAGATTACTACCACAAACTTTTTTTCCCCAGTCACACAAACTTAACAGGTACCCCGATCCCCTCCCTCCCTCCGCCCCTCCCCAGTCTCCCTTGCACCCTCCCCCTTTTCCCCTTCCTTTCACCCCCCTCCTTCCCTTTCTCCTAGTGCTCTCCCCTTCCCCTCCCTTTCCCTGGAGTATCCTTTAGTGTAAATGTCAAACTTTCCTCTGAGTCTTCCACTCTAGTGAGGTAGAGTTTGCCCAAAGCCCTTTCTTGGCTCCCCTTTAGTATGGGAACACTATTATGACCGTTAATCCCTTGCCTCTAAGGATCCTATTGCCTGTGATTCATGCTAGACTTTGGGGGGGGTAATTGACATGTCAGTCATTTCACAGGTCATGCAAAGTCCGATTATGGCTACTGTGGCCCTAACTTGTGTGGAGTATCTTGTGTATCATTGCTCCTCCCCATCTTTGGGCTCTTACAATCTTAACACCCCCTCTTCCACAAATTTTCCTGAGCTTTAGGATGGGGAGAGATTTGTCTGGTCTGGTTCTAGGCGATTAATGTGGGGTCTCTGATGTTCTGGATTATGGTTTGTTGTTGTTTTCAGTTTTGCTGTTCCTGCATTGTTCTTCGCTCCATCCTGGTTGGTATTGGAGTTCACCTCCTAACCAGAGACAAAAGGCTGTTTAAATGTAATCTTACTATAAGAGTAAATTCAAAGGTATGTGGACTAGGAGTAGGAGACCACCGTGGTGGTGGGGGTGTCAGTCTCCCATTTGCAGGATGGTTACCATCTACCTGCCAGACTTTATACCCTCCCTGACTGGTGAGATCAAACCCCCTCAGTTGCAAGTGACCAGGAAAGAAAGTGAGTGAGCTTAACCAGATGTCTCACTACTTACTTGAAATATTTCATTGTGACCACTTTACTGAGATTACTAGCACAAACTTTGAGATTTCTCTTATCAGAAGATGAACCTGTCTTTCACTGGTTGTATCTGCACTGCATTGTGACTACTTTTCATTCATTAGGGGGGAAATGGATTGACTGTAGGACTTTACATATGTATACTAAGTAAAATGCTGAGTTACAGAGTTATGGCCCTATCCCTATCTTTAATTTTGCTTTGAGACAGAGTTTATCTAATTGGCCCAGATTGACCTTGAACTCACTCCATAGCTCAGGGAGAACTTGAATTCCCATCCTTCTTCCTCAGGTCCTGGAGCACATGGGATTTCAGCCTATGCCAATGGATCAGGTGTCTGGATTGCTTTAACCAATAGAATGTGAATGAAGCCTGACTCTGTCTAATCCCAGCCTTAGTAGAATGGAAGTTTCTGTTTAAGAAGAACTTTCTGGTTAGATAATAACTAGAGAAGCTCTGAGATTTGGCTGGTAACAAATCCAGGCTGGGCATCAGGAATCTAACAGATCTGACTCACCAAATTAGATGAGTTTTTAGGAAAGTACAATACACACAGGAAGTCACCCATGTGAGGTCTACCATGTTACTGAGCTATTAAATAGTGAGATAATAAAATCTGGCTAGTCAATAGAGTTTAGAGCAATTTTTATATGGTAAAAAAACTGGGATAATTGTTCATATCGTTTAGAATTTTTAAAGACAGAATAAATTTCTTGTTTATGAGCATATTTGTGATATAAATTCAAAATTAAAACATTTTATTTTTAAACTGACAGGAAATATCAAATAAACCAAAAGAAGGAATTGATGACTTCTAAAACAAAAAATCACAGAGCCATTCAAAAGTGAACTTACAGGGCCTCAGTATAAACAACAGCAGCAGCAACAAACCCAATTGCAGTTATAGGATAACTGTATCCCCTAAGAGTTAGGGCTATGTGAGTTTGTGTGTGTGTGTGTGTGTGTGTGTGTGTGTGTGTGTGTGTGTGTGTTTGCATGTTTTCATGTTTGTGTGGATGTTTGCACCTGTTTGCATAGTTTGAGGAGGCCAGTAGTTAATATTAGGTGTGTCACTCAGTAATTATCCATCTTATGTTGTTCTTGAGTTGTAAGTTTGCCTGAACTAGAAACCTGGACAGAGAGAACTGCAGGATGAACCAATCTTCTCTTCACTGCTGGAAATACAGTTTCACACTGCCAAGTCTTCATACCTCCAAAAGTAAAAGTCTCCAAGTCTTTTACAAGGGAATTAACTGTTCCAAATTCAGACTCTTGTGCTTTATTGGCAGACATCTCATCAATTGTACCATCTCCTAGGCATTTAATAGATTTGTCTAACTACTTGCTTTAGTTAAAGACTACTTAAATCTAAAGGCCTATTTTGGCTTGAATGCTTTTATAGAGCATAAGATGTGCTCATTAAATTTTACCATTATGGTCCCTAATTGATAAATTAAAGGTTCATCTTTAGGTACCAATAGAAAACAGTAAAATTTTCTCAGAAGAGAGAAAAATATCTGCATTATCTTTACTTCTCATTAAAAACACAACTTAGGGGGCTGGAGAGGTGGCTCAGGGTTTAAGCCTCTGCCTTGCAGGCGGAAGGTCCTGAGTTTGGATCCTAGACCCCACGTTTAGACACCTGGCAGATGCGGGGGCGGCCTGCGTTTCTGGTCCTGGTAGGGCAGAGCCTGTGAATCCCAGGGCAGAGTAAGCAAGGAGGAGGTAGAGGTATCCATGGTGGTTCCCTAATTCGTCCGTGGTTCTATACATACACACACACACATACATACGCACACACACGCATACACACACAATTGAATAAATAATAAATAATATAAAAAAAGAAATTAAGTTTATAAAAAAACACCACTTTAAAATTAATAAAATTCTTTGGTATAATTCTTGCATGTAAATTTTCAGCTTTGTGTAAGTCAAAAAAATTAGTATAGTCAGCATATTTTTGGATCTAGAAAAGATTTAGTACTTCATGGCTAATGATAAACTTATCCAAAGTGGTTAAGTGTCTTAGCGCAGAAGAGAATACCATTCCCAGCTACCGTGCTATGGTTTGGTCCTAAATTAGTCAGAGACTAATTTGGACTGAGGTTGTGTACTACCTTATTTCCATGAGACATTAAAAAGTGAATAAATATGAAAGCTAAGCAAGATGCCTTTTTTTTTTTAGCAAGATGCTTTTGTTATATTATGTTATTTTTATATAAGCTTCACATTCTCTAAGGTTATGAATGTATAGTTCGTTAAATTATTCTAAATATTAACCAATGTCCATTCATTATTCTCGTCATGTCCCAAGCATTATTATGTTTACCACATATTTTACTTCATCTGCCATTTAAGGTATTTCTTTTGGTACAGTTTTAACATTAAATGCCCCTTAAATGATGCCCATGTTAGGGGCTTTACTTTCAGTACAATTGATTGATGGTGCAAATTTAAAGTTAAGGAACACGGTAGGAGTTTTTGAACTCCTGAGTGTATGTCTACCTAAGGCATTGTGGAAACTCTATTTTTTTTAAATGCTTAAATTATTCAGAGATGCTAATTATAATTACAGGTAATTCCACAAAGGTTAAAATACAATAAAGCATAAATACACTGTTTTATGATTTCAAATATAAAACTACAAATATTATAGAAATATATCCTAGTTGGTTATTGCTGTTTGCTTTTCGTTTTGGAAATACAAAGTTTCATGTTCTTGTAGTTTATCTACATGATGATCCCTGCAAGCAACATGTACCAATTACAAAAGAAGAGTCAAGTGAAAAGTGCCTCATTAAATTAATTCTGTGGTCTATTGAAGCATTATTCTATTGGAACTTTTATAGATACAGTAAGAAAATATTATCTTGGGTGGGACAGTCAGTAGCACAGTAGATAACATGACTACTTACAAACCTGAAAAACTGAGTTCCATTCCTAGAAGTCTACATGGGAGAAGGTGAGAACTGATTTCTTAAAATTGTCCTGTGGTTTTTTTTCCCCTTGTACAATGTATGTATGCATTCTCTTCTCTCTCTCTCTCTCTCTCTCTCTCTCTCTCTCTCTCTCTCTCTCTCTTTCTCTTCTCTCCTTATAGGTTAATTAAATGATGAAATAAAAATACCGTCCTGCCTGAAGGGCAAGAGAGTTGAATTACTCATCATGTTCTACATTCACCTGGGTGAGACTTTTCCCAGAAGAGGATTCATTTTCAGCAATTCTAGTCTGCCACCTGCCATCAGAGCAGATTCAGAGCCTACAGAATGTCCTCAGACATGCCAGCTAATCCAGTAACTCTTAGTATCAATGCTCATCTTCTTTACCCTTGCAGGAAGATCTTCATGTTCAACTGCTGGCAAATTGCAATTGCAAATCTCAATTTCAGCTAGACATCTATAGACATTTATTTTTTCCATTCTCATAAAGTCTATTGTTTAGTAAAGTGAGTTCAACAGTAACATTTATTGCAAATAGCTAGAAAGCAGTTATCTATCTTGCAAATCATGTATGGGTCACACATTTGTCTTTCTATCTTATGCTTTCTAAGCCTTCTCTCTCAATATTTATATGTATATATGTGTATATATATGTATATATATATATCACAAAATCTGCATTTAATCCTTCTAAAAAGCCATATTTGGGGGGCTAGAGAGGTGGCTCAGGGATTAAGCCTCTGCCTTGCAGGCGGAAGGTACTGAGTTCAAATCCAAGACCCCACGTAGAGACGCCAGGCAGAAGCGGGGGCGGCCTGCGTTTCTGGTCCTGGTATGGCAGAGCCTGTGAATCCAGGGGCAAGACGTTCCATGGTGGTGCCCGAATTCGTCCGCGGTTCTACACGCACACACATACATACATATGCGCATGCACACACACACACACACACATACATATGCGCATGCACACACACACACACACACACACACACACACTAGCACAATTGAATAAATAATAAATAAAAAAATTTTTTACCTGGTACTGACTCCAAAATAGACACACAGATCAATGGATAAGGGTTGAAGACCCAGATATAAGCCCACAAAATTACAGCCATTTGGTCTTTGACAAAGGGGCCCAAAGAATCCAATGGAAAAAGAACAGCATCTTCAAAAAATGGTACTGGCAAAATTGGATCTCCACATGCAGAAGATTAAAGCTGGACCCATACTTGTCACCATGTACAAGACTTAATGGATTAAGGACCTTGATATAAGGCCAGGGACTATAAAAACCATAGGTGAAAGAATAGGGAACTCCCTCGAGCTGATTGGGCTAGGCCAACATTTCCTAAACAAACATCCAATGGCACAGTCACTGCTACCAACGCTCAACAGTTGGGATCTTGTGAAATTAAAGAGCTTCTGTTCAGATAAAGATATTGTAACACAAGCTCAAAGGCAACCCACAGATTGGGAGAAAATCTTCACTAACCACATCTCTGATAGGGCTCTACTGTCCAGAGTGGACAAAGAACTTAGAAAACTAAACATCAAGAAAACCAATGGCCCAATTAAAAAATGGGCCCTGGAACTTAAAAGAAATTTTGCCAGGGATGAGATTAAAATGCTAACAAATATCTTCAAAAATGCTCCACTTCTTTAGCCATCAGGGAAATGCAAATCAAAACTTCCCTGAGATATTATCTCACCCCGGTCAGGATGGCAAAAATGCACAATACAAACAACAACAAATGCTGGAGAGGATGTGGAGAGAGGGGAACTCTGCTACATTGCTGTTGGGAATGCAAGCTCATACAGCCACTCTAGCGAGTTGTCTGGAGATTCTTAAAGAAATGAAAGATTGAAATGCCATATGACCCTGCTATTCCACTTTTGGGAATAACCCCCCATATAGCAGAGGTTCACCTCGATAGCACAAGCACGACCATGTTCATAGCAGCACTGTTTACTACAGCAAAGTCATGGAATCAACCCAAATGTCCAACAGTTGACGAATGGATAAGGAAAAGTGGTACATCTATCCAATGGAGTACTACTCAGCCATCAAAAATGATGAATTACTGGAATTTGCCGGGAAATGGATGTCATTAGAAACAAGTGAAGTATCCCAAACCCAGAAAATTAAGAGCCGTATGTACTCCCTAATAGGTGGTTCCTAGTACCAAACCCACCCAGCCCACCTTGAGACACTCATAGGTAAATCTATGTATTACCTACAGTAATTGCAAGGATTATGAACAGGAGGGATGGGGTTGGAGGGCCACACCAGAAACAAGGAGAGAAGTGACCATGTTACAGTAGAGAAAATAGGCCTCCATCAAGGACTGCAAGGGGTGACATACAGTGCCCAGCAGGATGGAGTGAAGGGCATTGCAGGAGCAGCAAAACTGCGAAAGAAAATCAACAAACCACAATCCAGAACTTCAGAGACTCTATATCAACCACATAGAACTAGGCCAGACTAATCTCTCCCCATCCTGAAGCTCAGGGACATTTGCGGAAGAGGGGGCGGTAAGAGTGTAAGAGCAAAAGGATGGGAGGAGCAATGATTTGCAAGATACTCCACACAAGTTAGGGTCGAAGCAATCATAATTGGACTTTGCATGCCCTTCGCAATGTCCAACACACTATTGACCTCACAAAGTCTAGCATTTGCTAAAGGCACCAAGATCCTTGGATGCAAGGGATTGGCAGCCACAGTAGTGTTCCTATGCTTAAGGGGAACACGGGAAAGTGTTCAGGGAAATGCCACTGGGTCCTTGTACATCATCGAAGAGGAGGGCCCAGAGGAGAGTCAGGGATGCACATTAAAGGACTCTCTGGGAATTGGGGCGGGAGGCACTGGGGGATGGGGATGGAGGGATGAGGGGAGGGGAAGCCGGGGGTTCAGTGGGAGGAGGACGGAGGGAGGAAACCGGTGTACCTATTAAGTTTGTATGAGAGGAAATAACAATAAAAAATGTTAAAAAAAGCTGTATTTGGAAGTACAGCCAAGGTTTTTAAAAATTGATTATTTGAGGTTCCATTTTTATGTTCTGGTCAGTTATTGAACAATTTCAAGTCTTTTTGAGTTTTGAACTATTACTAAATGTTCCCAAAGAGTCAGACTTGTCTTATTGTTAATGATCTATTCTTTGAGGAATTTAATTATATCAATTCCTACAATAGAATGGCCCATTTCACTACAGCTCTGATGCCATTATATCCCATTGTATCCCATTTTTCCAGCCCTGTGTATTTTTGGAAGTTGATATGTCACATCCTCTAATAGACTGCTCTTACCTCCAAGGTCGGCCTTAGAATTAGGAGAAGCGTACAGTGAGAAAAGAGAGATGAGCAGAAATATTTCTCCTTCTATGTCTCACCTCATTGATTCTAATGGGTGTGCTCAGTTTTGCTTCTTTCCATAGGCCATGTTCTTTTGACTCCTCTGTCATCTTGATCCTTTACCCATTCTCCTCTTTCCCTCCTCTTTCTTCCTCATAGTTCTAGGTTCTAGGTTCATGGCCATAGCTCTAGATGGTTCTAATTTAGTTCATAAGAACTTAATAGGCTTGAGTTAGTTACCTCTTTCCTTTTGTATGTGAAGACTGATAAGGGGTATATAAGAACCCCTTTCTTCTATTAATAATATCACCATATCATCATGCTTCAGAACCAAGCATTGTCACAAATGTTTCCATTCACTTATTTAGTTCAAAATATTCCATCTATCTAAATAATATTTATTTGAAAAAATACATTTAATTTCCCCCAATTTCCATATTTATGTTTGGTGTACAAGATTTTTTTTGCATGTAAGTTGGTGTGCGTATATGGGTGTTGTTCAGCTTGCTCTAGGAATTCTCAATTTCTGATTTTCTGCGGGTGGAGTTACAACTACCACAAGCACTTACCATCTTACATGGGATCTGTGGATTTGAACTCAAGTCATTTTGTATACACTGAAAATACTTTAATTGCTGAAACACCACACTGATCCTGAACTAACATTTTTGAAATTAGGTCCCACTTTGTTTCCTGGGCTAGGACTCTTTCCCAAGTGGTGGGATGAGAGATGAGCACTAGCATATTTAGTTGGAATAACTTCCTTTCCTAGTTGCTGCTTAAATTAAATGCTTGAATTTAAAGAAATAGGTCCTATAATGTAACTGAAAAAATCTAGAAACTAGATTATAATCTTTCCACTATATTATCTGTACTAATAAATGATAAACTGGATCACAATATGTGGTGATATTATTTATTGCCTTTTTCCACTCTAAAATATATATTTTTAATTACTTTATTCTTTGGTGAGTTCATGTATGTATAACATGAACTACAGTTATTCTATTTCTATTGCCATCCTTTACTCACCTAATACAAAGTTCTTTTCAGGAATACTACATACACTTGAAAAAGTCAGTCAGTTCAGAGATATACTTTGAATACAGCTATCTCAACTTACCATTCGTAAAACATTATTCCTATTTGTGTGTATGTGTGCGTGTATGTCTGTGTATGTGTTTGTAAGTGCACGAGTATTTGCACCTGCCTTTCATGACATCCATATAAGAGGTCATGGGACAAACTTTTTTGTAGTGATTTCTTTCCTTTCACTTTTCTCTGGGTTCCAAGGATTGAACTTCAAGCTTGATCAGCAAGTATCTTGCCTGCTGAGCTAATATGTTCATTGTGTCTATTTTTTTCTTTAACCATTTGCTCACTTCAATCGTCTCCTTTTAGCTTCCACTTCCTATTTTCCTTAGTTCCTCTATGGTAAATGAGATGTTATAAAATATTACTTTAGTTCAAAGAAATTAAAGAATAATTTTACTTAGTATTTAATGTCTCCATCTATAGTCATTATGATAATCACTGTCAAAATGTTTTTGATTATATGTCTGATTGTTTCTTTTGCTGCTGGTGGTTTTTGGTTATACCTTACTTTTCTCTAAGCAGTTTATTTTTCAAATCCATCAAGAACAAAAAAAGTACAGATAATGTAGATTAGTAATGGTGTAGGAGAAATGGACCAGGCAGGCCTGTATTAAAGTGTCTGATTAACCATCACTTACAATACCTCCACCTGGGGAGCATGCCACTCAGGGATGATCTGTATGTGCCCCATGCACGAATGCAACTGCTGCACCTGGTGCTGATGTCAAACCGCCTGTCTAAGAGGACTAACCCGGACAGGACAACTCAGCAAAAGCTCACGCTGGGACTTATGGAATGTTGGGTGGGGTATATAAGCCGTCCGATATTTACAATACATGAGCCTGCGAGCGTGAGCTTGTAAGCCTGCCAGTCTGCAAGCCTGCTAGCTTGCTTTGCCACTCGCCTGACTTCCGGGGTCTGTGCTGTTGACTCCGCGCCAGTTTATCCCCTCCCCCAAGGATCTCCATGGGCCCCTAACTGTTACATAATGGAAAATAATTTATTGACCTACAGATACAGTAAGTATACATCTGGTATACACAATGCAAAACAGGTAGATTTATAAGCAGAAATTGACAAATGTGCAGCCATATACATGGCAGGACC
The DNA here is from genome assembly GCA_023101885.1 of Typhlomys cinereus. NCBI lineage: Eukaryota > Metazoa > Chordata > Mammalia > Rodentia > Platacanthomyidae > Typhlomys > Typhlomys cinereus. The sequence continues at coordinate 1,514,213 of JALPQD010000016.1, read as the reverse complement.
ACAAAGGATCATAAAACCAAAAATTTACACACTTCAGTCTGAAGCAGATGTATAAGACATGTGCTCTGTTTGGAGTTACCACTACATGTCCCTACTGTTGTAGATTTAGATAAAACACATAAAAATGTGACCTAATATTGGTAGTGTTTAAAAATACTTCAGCATAAATTCCAAGTCTTTTGTAGTAGAGACCCTATTCTGTCCTTTAAGTCCAAATGTTTAGAAGCTGCTTAGGATCTGGCCAGGCTTAGGATCAGGAATCATTAGGAATCTTTATTCTAGCAAATGAGAATTCAGGAAGATAAAGAGAGCATCTGGTATCCCTTGCATGAGCTTGAGCTTAAATGTGTGCATACATATTTACAATGAGATACTTGGATTTCACTAGACATCCATTGCAAGGCAATTGGCAAATTTAACATAACACTCTTGGACATTTGTTGCTGTGTTTTGGGAAGTACTTGAACTAATTAATGAAGAAACTATCTACCAAATATACAATGACAAACTGCACAAGCTGCAGCTTCACACAGAATTTACTGAGCATCAATGGTCTCGGTTCATACTGGGTGCAATACTCTCTACTACAGTTTAAAAACTTGTCTGCTAAACATGGAAAAAATGCCATCTATTAACAAGGAGTGTGGGGAAATATCTGCAAATCATGAGCTCAGGGTAGAAAGAAAAATGTTATTTCCCCTGAAGAAAAATCTAATCTAGTTAGGCAGACCAAGCCTTAACAGTTTCTCATAAAGCATGGTGGTCTGGGGTCAGACAAGGACTTCTCAGTGTGAGTTAGGCCAACTTGTCCTTCCCACACCTCCAGTACCTGGGGAGATAATCAAGAGAGGTTGACTTCAGCAGTAGGCTTTCTGGCTGTTTCTATAGCAACCAAATGAAAATAATCACAGTACTTCAATCCTTAATAGCATTTAGTCAGCTGCAGAGGCTGAGCACCCACTGTGTGCAAAGAAACATAGGGGAAGATTGTGGCAACAGGAACTTTCTTGTCAAAAATGGAAATTGCTAGGGCAAAAACTCTATGAAGAAAGCTTCTGAAAAAAGCAAAAAATAAAACACAGAACAGTCAGCACATTAGGGGTCCCAGGCTTACATGTAGCTCTGAGAGCTTCTTGGCAAACTGACACACAAATGCTGTTAGCAAGGAATGAGTGGAATTTGCCTTCAATACTGAAAATTGTATTCTACTAATATTATTTCATTTGTCTAGATTTTTTTTCAGCTGGAATTATAGATTTATCTGCTTTCTCCAATACAAATATAAATGAGTGCTGTTTTCTCAAAGTTATGCTTTTATTTATTTTTTTTGTTGGAAAAACCCCAGAAGGAGAGTTAGGCAAAGAATATGATATTCAAGAGTATCTGGAAGTAACACAGTTGCAGTGACCTTGCTTATAGATGCCAGTCATGTACTGCGCAGCTCCAGGGTATCAGGGAAAGAACTCCAGCTTCCTGTAATGGTGAGTAATCAGTCTGCGCCAGGGTAGAATATGTACCATGTACTTTAAAGCATGCATTTAAAAGCATTTGCAAATTTGCATATACATTGATGTATACTGAAAATCACTAATACCTATTTTTACCATGATACTCATTAGGTTTTCGTTTTTCCAGTTAGACATTACTCAGATTAACTTTACATGCATAATAAATTTCTGTTCTTTGATCCTTTAGAATATAGCTTAATTGCCCTAAACAAGAATTAATGAGCACTGTGATTATGATGTCCTGACATATGACTGCTTGTTTGTACATTTACATTTTGTGACAGTTTCAGAAGTCAAATTGCCACTTCAGACTGAGCCTTTGGTCACAGGTATGAAGAATTATTTAGTTAAGGCTGAAATATATGAAAATCTGAAGGAGATTATCCTCATTGCATGCTTAACATTAAAAAATTTTCATAGCGAATAGCAGCATTCAACAGGGCATTGGAATGAGATAGAAAGAGGACTGGTTCCCAAAGCAACACACTGACAAACTAGATAGCAGTAGTGGTCCTTGCCCTTGCTATGTATAAGATGTAGCTAGTTTCCTTCACTCTTACTGCTGGTGACTCCTGCCATGTGCTCTGCAACCTGAAATGGTGAACTGGAATAAAGGTCCCTTATCCATCTAGATTATTTTGGGTCATGCTGTTTATGATACCAGTGTGTATGTGAAACTAAGGCACCCTTTTTTATTTTCAGCTTTAAATTGCATATTTTTCTGAATATATAATTAGAAATTTTTGTATGAAGGTTAAAACTATTAGCAGATAAAATCATCAAACATATTCTTAATCTCTGAACCTCAGTTATTAACACTGAGGTATGTAAGCATTTCTCTTTGACTTTTGTTTTGTTGTTTAAATGTGATCCTACTGGGCACAAAGCCTGCAGCCTCCTGTCATCTTCACTGGAGAATGATGGGGCTACCTGAACATTGGTGAGCACTCACTTTTGCCATGGCTACCTCCCTTCAGATTTTGAAGCTTTGAATCCTATTATGACCATATTATGATGATGGTATAATTATTTTAAATATTAAAATAATGTAATTATTTTAAATTACCTCATGAAGGCAGGGGCCTAATGCCATAGAAATTATAATCAAGTAATAAGAGACACTAGAGGCCTTTTGTCCATTAATAAACTTCATACTTATTCACTGAGTTTTTAATTACATGAAAAATGAACTTTTGTCTTCCTTGCCTAGAACAAAGGTCAGATGAAGTCACAGAAAATTATGTCATGAAACTGAAAGTCTTCTCCAATATCTAATTCTGCTGCCTCTTGATTTTAGTCTTCATGTCTAGAGCAATGTGAGAAAATAAATTTCTGTTATTCCAGGGCCTTTGCTTTTGGCCTTTTAACCAGGGCCCTTGTTTTTGGTCTTTTATTACAGTAGAGCACGAGGACACATATATATGAATGCTAACAAATGTTTCCCCATCATGACATTCTAATCACTATACTGCATTTTCTGTGTATTAGTTTCATGTTATGGAATATTTTGACCACCTAAATGTATTTAGTTTTTAATGTTTACTTATTTCCATAGGAAAAGTCTCACAAATATTATTGACTATAAAGCAGCACAGATTATATATGTGTTGGATGCAGACTGTTATCAATGTAATTTATACGTCCATGATTTATGTAAATGTAGAACCATTTTTAAAATATCACTACAAGCAAAGGAATTATTACATTTCAAAAATATCTCTAAGCCCTACAGTCCAAATTGCATATGATGTTTTATTCAATTTATATTCTTCTGCTTTATAGCAAATTAAAGTCATTCATCTTTGCATATGACTACATTGTGACTTGTTTTTGTATGTCTTCATAGACACTTTTTAAAAAGAATTTACATGAAAAATATATTTGTAAATAATTATTCTTCTATTTCAAGATGGATAGTTGTTGATAGTGTAAGTAGTGATACAAGATACAAAAGTTTCTCTGCTAGGTGTGGAGCTGGTGAAGAGTGCTTTGTGACACTTTTTCTGGGGAGAAATTATACAGCCTTCTATCCACCCAAGATAAGAATCGACAAAAGACCAAAGTGAAGATTTCACTAATATCTAACTGGAAGAACCTGTGAGTTTATTGAGGTTACTTATGGGAGCAATATTAAGGGCTTCTTACAGCAGTAGGGTTGCTTCAGAAACAGCTGCATCACCGAAGTCCACCCTAACATGGATGGAAATCTTGGGAGCTGCAACCCTGCAGCCCTCTGCTATATATCTTGCTCCTTGGACAGTTTTCTTCAGGTTCTTCCAGCCTCTGAACTTTTCTCCCATGGGACAGGATGTTTGAAATTGCTTCATTACATCAATTTTAGGTTAGACTGGAGGCAAAACCCAAGATAGCCAAGAAGTTGTGTCCAGAGAAAAATGCAATACAACACGAGTGGTGTGGGTTAAAGCAAAATATTGGGTTTCCATCACTTTTCACCTGTGTTTTCTTTCATGCTCCTGCTTCTCTTAAATTTTTTTTACCATTTCCCAATCTACTAAGTGGTGACATTCTCTTGACAGTTAGTACTCTCCATTCATGTGCTGATTAATTTTCGTCTTCTGCTTATCTCTTCTGCCTTTTCTTAAAGAAGGACTTTACCTTGCATTCTGGTTCCTTTATCTATATCACAGATGCTCCATTGGACTCTATTCTTTCCATTTCTTTACAACATTCGAAGCCCCAATCCCTTGATCCATCCACAAGTATCTTTGATATGTTGTTGAATAACAGACAGCAGTCTGTGCTCAAAGGATATAGCAAGAAACTAAACAAACTGGTTTATTTTTAGAGCTTATTATATTTAATAGATGTACACATTATTGAAGATCCAAGTACAGAATGGAAGGAAACATGGGACACTTTATTTAATTATTGACATATATTAGGTGGTTAATGAGTAAAGGATAAAGAAAATCCTAAAGAATTAAAAAACAGGGCTAGGGAAATGGCTCAGCCATTAAACTGTTTATCTTGCAAGTGAAAGAACCCAATTCTGGAACCTTGGGTCACTGGTGAAAATACCAGGCAGATATGGAAATGACCTGTACTGGTGCATGGAGTCTAAGAAACCTCAGAGCAAAAACCATAAGGGTATAAAACAATCCAGTGTGATTCCCAATGTCAATGTGTCTCCAGAGGCACATAAACTCAAGTTCACTCTTGTACACATACCTGCCCATGCATGTATACACACACGTACAACACACACACACACACACACACACACACAAACACACACACACACATGCATGCACACACAACTTCCAAAGAGCACATATTGAGAATGAGAATAACTGCTCTACTCCTAGGACTAAGCGGTATAAAAGAGGAGTGGGTGTGGGATATAGTCCCTGCACATCTGAGGTATTTAGCTAGGTGCATGTACCCTGCAAGTGGACACTGCTGTCTAGGGAAGAATGTTCTCAGCAGGCACCTCTGAAGTATGATAGGAGTTCATTAAGACTTGATAAGTCTTATTGGTAAGCCAATATCCACAGGGGCTCCACCCTCACTTCCTTACTGTGGAAGGTTGCGGCCTTCAATATTTTATATACTTATGGCAGGAACCAGAACAGAGTCCAAGAGATACGGTCTCAAAAATAATGTTGAAAAGTGAGTAGTAGAACCCAAAGTCTGTTGCCCACCTCCATCCCCCCCCCCGACTTCTCTTCCATCATATGCACATACAAACATAAAGCTCAAGTGGAAGAGCAGCTTAACCTGCAGTCTAGGCTTGCCCAAAGCTCTATGTCATACCTGTCTTACTAGCAGCTCTGAGTTTTATGAATGATTTTACAGGTCTAACTTAAGTGACATTTTCAAATATGCTATAAGCTAACTCCAAAGTTCAAAGGGGTTCTGGACCATTGTGTTCCTGTATATTTTTTTCAAGGGCAGTTACTATGAACTGTAACAATCTGCCAGTAATCTTATAAAGATATCATGAATTACACTTGATCATTGAATGGCAGAAGTCTCATTGAAGTAGCATTTTGTAAACTTGTATGGTTTCTTTCACTTTTTCATGTCATTAAGTCACATAGAATGTTTGCAACTTTTCTTCTTATTAGATTAAGTCAGCATGTTATCAGCATAAACACCATGATGATGTTTTTCCTAATGTCAAATGATGAAGATCTCTGATTGGGGTATTGGCTACAGAGCAAGGAAACATATGAGGCCTGAAGGTTGAACAGTGATGGTTTATAAAATATAAAATGACATACTTGCTGGTACTTGCAGGTGAGCACAGAGGGACATGTTTTATCGGGTCAATAGCTGGAGAGCAACTGCCTTGCTGATTTGTTGCAGGAAAGATGATAGTGTGAGTAGGGACTTCAAATGGAAAGTCCCCACGATTAAGTCTATGATATTCAAGCACACTCTCTCTAACATCTGTCTTCTAGAAATACTGAACTATTTTGTTAAAGGACCTTGTGATTTGGTGCATGAGACATTTTTCAGTTTTGTGCTTTATTAATATCCACATTAACTTTATTCTGATCACTGGGACATCATTGTTGCCATAGGTAGATAGTGTGTGTGCCTTGTTATTGATTGTTAAATTTTCCCCCATTGCATTCATAGATGACAGAAAATTATTTGTAAGGCTGTACATGGTTCAGAATGGATAATATCTATAGAGAATAAGATGCTTGACTGTATTTTCCATGCCTTAGAAAAATGTATTTTCTGTTCTTCCTTGGGTGATAGTTTTGGGCTAAATTTTTAGGTCTTGCCTGATGAATCCCCTTGCCATCTTTTCTATATTATTAATATTTAAATTCTCACAAAACTTAATTCTCTTAGCACACCATTCATGAGTGTTTAAGAATATTCCCTTGCCGGGCTGGGGAGGTGGCTCAGGAGTTAAGCCTCTGCCTTGCAGGCAGAAAGTCCTGAGTTCAGATCCTAGACCCCACCTATAGAGGCCAGGTGGAAGCGGGTGGGGCCTGCGTTTCTGGTCCTGGTAGGGCGGAGCCTGTGAATCCCTGGACAGAGTAAACAAGGAGGAAATGGAGGCGTCCATGGTGGTTCCCGAATTCATCCGTGGTTCTACACACACACACGTACATATACACACGCACACACACACATACATGCACAATTGAATAAATAATAAAAAAATTTTAAAAATTTGGATTGGAAAATTTTAATATGAAGTATGTACATAATTTAATTTTTAAAAAAATATTTTTATTATTTACTATATTCATGTTATATATAACACTAGAAAAATAAAATAAGCTAATAATTTTATCTTTAGGTAAGCTATAGTTTAGTCTTTATATGACTACACTGTCTCTACCATCATAATTCCATCTTTCTTGCCACAACTGGGAGATGTCTGTTTTCATGAAATCCAGCAATTTAGACTAATCCATCATATAATTAGGTTAAGCTTTCCCTCTCATAATTGATGTTCTAAATCCATCCGTCAGTCTCTTTTTACTTTTTAAACTGTCATTTTTCACAGACAGCAAAAATTAGGAATGGCTATCTTTGAGGGAATTTCATTCCATGTGCTTCAACAGCCATCAAAAATACAGAAGAATGCTAATACAGTAGCTTCTAGTGGTACGCAATCTACATGGCAGAGTACCCAAGGAACGAATAAACTTTTCTGAGAATGCCACCAAGGTTATATTTAATAAAGACAGTGAGACAGTGGAAATGGAAATAGGCATAAACAATTTTGTTCCAATGAGAGAGATAGAGCATAAACATACATAAGTTTTATATGCTCACAAACAGCAAAATATTATTACATGACAAACTGTTTTAAGAAGTGACAATTGTTGAGGAAGAAATTGCTTATGCTGTATTAGTGGGTAATTCCACAGTTTTAAAGAGAGAGCTATGCAAAGACTTACAAGCAGAGAATTGCTAAGCTTCTTTATCTAAGGGGAGAACAAATATAATACCTCTTCAGGATACTAAGAAGGACTGGATCTAATAACTAAAGCAAAGATGTAAAAAGTTAACCTATTGGAAATGATAACTGCTTTGATTTCCTATCCTAGTTGAATGTTAATTAATTAACATGTTTTGGAAATGAATATTTTTAGAATTTTTCTTGTTAATTTATAGAAAATAGATTGTGGCTTATTGATTTATCTGTATGTACTTCATCTATGAGTTTGTTAATGGTAAGGATTGTGCCTTTATTTTTGTTTGGTTCCATCTTTGTGTCCATTTGGTACAATATTTGAAACACCATATGAATTTGGTAAGTATTTGGTTAGAGGGCGTCTGCCCCTCACGGCACTCTGGCACCCCATGTGTGTCCTGTGAGTTCATATTTAGTTCTTTGCTTCTTGTGGATTTCACGCCTGGAGTCCATGCGTTCTCTGGGGTGCCCTAGTCATGGCACTCCATGTCTGTAGTCCATATGTTCTGTTCTTTCTCTCCTGTAATACACTCTACCTTAACGCTAAAAAAAGAATTTGGTTAAATAAATTAATAGGTGAGTGCTGTGTAAAGTTATTAAGCATTAAAAATATTCTTACTTGTTGAGTGGTAGCAAATATACGAAGCATTCCTCTAGGTAAGACCATTCTTCCCATGTGATGACATGGGCATCGAGATTAACACACAGTGGGTCCTGGAACCCTGACTGCCTGCTTGAGGTGCTGAAGAAATGAACATCTAATGCATTTTCCACTTTTGAGTGTCCTCGTGTGCATCACTGTAGGTGGGAACCAATTCAACAAAATAGATGGATCACTTCAACATGCATAATTTAACATGCATTGCAAACAAGCACAACTTTAAAAAATAGAGCAACAACAGGTGATTTTTTTTTTTTTTACCTTCAGAGAAGAGGTTAGACTTAGTTCATTTACACACATTTTCCGCCTCATTTATTTTTTCTACAATGTATGTTTAGCCCTAACTACTCAAGACCTCATTCAAGATGGGACCTTGTGTGGGACACATATAGGCTAATGCCTAAACACATATAGTTATTCATTGTTGTTTTTCTTTGTTTCATTTATATATGGGTGTATGCATTTAGTAATGGGTGAATGTGCTATATGTATGAATGCTATAGGTGGAAAAATATGCACATGAATATATTTGGTGTCATAATATCACTCTCTACTTTATTCCCTTGGATCAGGGTATCTCTCTGAACTTGGAGGTAGATTGGTGTCCAGCAATACCAGCAATCCTCCTGCCTCTGAATCCCATAGTGGTGGAGTGTCAAGTGTCCTGTTTACTGTACATAACCTTTATGAGGGTTCAGAGGATTTGAATGCAAGTACTCCTGCTTGATGATCAGGTGTTCTCATATGCAAAGCTGTCTATCTTAGCCCTACATTGAATACTTTTAAATTGATTTTAGTTTTGTTAAAGCATTAGATATGGGTCCAAGTTCAGATTCACAGATCCCATGTAAAAAATGTCTGTTAGACATCTGTAACAGGGACCTGAAATTCTGGCCCTAGAAACCAGAGTAAAGCAATAAAGAGGAGAGCACTCCAACATAATTCCTGATGTCACTCTTGATACTCCACAGGCACATACACAGTCCCCCCATACATATGACTGCAATACATTTATAGATATTAGCATGCCAAATACTCTCTCTCTCTCTCTCTCTCTCTCTTTCTCTCTCTCTCTGTTTCACAAAATGCCCTTGTTCCTTTAAGTTGTTTCTGTTAGGCATTTAAAACACCAACGAAGTTATGACTAAGCATACTGTCTTGATATAAATCAAAGATTTTAGCTAATAAATTTGTTCTTTTCTTATTCATATGTTTGAAAAATAGTCAATTCATTTTCAATTCAATTTTACCTTGTTTGACTGTTTCCTCTATTTTTTATCTCTGTCTTTTCATTCATTTCTTCTATTGCCTTGGCCTGATTTATGTATTTTGTTTTTCCTATGTTTACTACTTTTATTTTACTTCCACTGATCTCTTTAACCTGGAGATTTTCCTAGTCCCATGACAGTCACTATCTTTGTTAGCAATATGCCCCCCCCCAAAAAAAAGCAAGCATCATGACCTCATACATCTTTCCTAATGTTATTCTGCATGTTGGAAAAAGAATGAGGAAGAATTGAGGCAAGAGGCTGGCACAAAGATGCCCGAAAGCTGAGCACATGCTGCGTTGAACTGTTGTGGCTGAAATGCCATATGAAAACTGGATTTGGGTAGGGGAATTTTGAGTATACCAAGGAATTTAACAGAGCTGAAAATGAGAAGTATAACACTAGACATTGTCTGATAAATTAAAGAAATTCAGAATTCATTAAGGATACCAGAAGTGTCATTGGAGAGGAAAATGTAAATTTTTGAAGTGTTGATATAGACATTTGTGATGATGAAAAGTATGATCATACTGCTTAGTAGCAAGTATACATGAGGCCTGAGACAGCCTAACAGAAGTAACTGCAAATGTGTTAGAGTGATCTTTTTTTTTTCTACTCTTACAAGCATATTGAATATTCATCCCTGTTTTCTTCCCTCCTGTTCCCTTCCATCCCCTCCCTTCCTTTCATCAATTCTTTCCACTCCCTCCCACCCTATTCCCATATGCTTCTATGGCCAACAATAATGCAGAATATCAGTTAGTGCAGCTCATTCAAGGTCAGGCCAACGACCTATCTCTCTCCATCCAAAGGTTTGGGGGCCTCACAGGGGAGAGGGTGGTGAGATTGTAAGAACCTAAAAGTGGGCAGGTTCACGGTTAGATAGGATATTCCATTCAAGGCAGGACTGCTGCATCTGGGAGCTCACTGAAGTGGGAGTGCTCTTTCTTTTATTTCTAAAAACTCTGACAGACTTTGAGTACACTGGCAGCATAGGGGAGAAACATGGCAGATTTATTAGTTTGATATCATCTGATCTAATTTCATTTTTGTAATATCTTTATGTTCCAGCTCTTCTATAATATAAAAATTTTAATAATTCTTAATATTACCTATCACAAGAAATTTTTAAAAAACAGAATTACTTTCTTCTTTAACTTTGATTTTTTAATTGAAAAATATTCCAAATTTATTCATGTACATTTCAGGTAATAATGTCCCATCCATAATCCTGAAATATTAATATTAACTGTTTTTCAATATGATTTTATATAGATTTTATGGAAAATATTTATATACGGTAGCTACATTATTTAAACTTATTCCTGGGTTTCTGAAAGACTGCATGGTTATTTTAAATTCTGCTATATTATTTCAACATACTTTTTTTCTATTTCGTAGTTTTTATTTTCCTTTGTTGAAGTTTTCATATTCAAATATAATCAATTTGACTGTTTTCTTTACCTAATATCCAACCCCACCCCTTTTCATTCCACCCCTCTGTGTTTCTCTTTCTAGTTGGTTTCCTTTCATTCCCTGGTCTCTCTGCATGTGTAATCTATTGGACCTCATCCAGAATGCCTAGACAGATTGGCTAGTGTCTGGACTTCACTGGGGTTATGAACAGCCCACCAATGGGCCAAACATCCAGTAAAGAAGCTCCCCTTCTTCTGTCAGGCATCAGTCACAATTAGTCTCTCAAGGTAGGGTCCTATTTCCTGGCATCCTCCTTATTCTGTGGTGAAGTTTTGATAGGTGAAGTTTCTGCAGGACTAGTAGAAGTAGACATCACTATGTTGTATTCTTATGTATTACAGGCTTGATATGGTCTCTCCAGCAACTGTCTGGAAGTACTTCTCTCCATCTTTAGACTCTTACATTCTTCTTGCCCCTTTTCCTGTAGGATTCCCTGAATCATGGGATGGGGTAGTGGGTGATCAAGATGTCCTACCGGGGGTCAAATTATGTGCACTGTCTTTTACTCTGCAATTTTGGCTAGTTGTGGTTCTCAGAATTACTCATTTTTCATTATAAAAGAATACTTTTTGATTAAATGCTGTGTGCTTCTCTGATCATGAATGGTTAGAAGGTAGCTTGCTATTGAATATTTATGACTGACACTAAGAAGTTTGTTCCCACCTAGTGTCTATGGTCTCCTTTTCTACAGGTATTTGACTTGGATTAGTATAGATAAGTGTTCATTGCCATGAAATGGGACTTCGTGCCAATCAGAAAGCAATTGGTTACCATAATTTACGTATCAATGTTGCACCACAAGATACATTTCATCTACTCCAGCTTTTATTTTTTCTGCATCTTTAAGTTTTTCATATTCAACTTTTCTTTGGAAATAACACATTCCTTGTACTAGAAGTTTATTGAATTAATCATTGCTTCTGGTAGGAGCATCTCAGTACAATTTCTGTTTTTTTTTTTTTTTTCTCTTCCCATCTCTGTGTATGGTATATTGGTTGGTGCTCTTTTGTTAAATACTGATGTAGACAAGTGTTATAGATACAAGTGTCAATTTGATGGTTGAGGGTTCAAGCTCTGGGAACATTTGTAGAGAATTAGCAATTAAGACTAGAACTAACCTGCAGGAGATTGTTTAGTTGATGGTAAGACCCAGCCTATGGTGGGTAAATTAACCCTGGACAGGCAAACAAAATACAGAGAACTGGTTGAAGAAATTGGCATCCTTCCGTTACTGGGCCATACATGCTGATCTGGCAAGTAAGGATTTGTCCTTCTTTCAACCATTACATGGATATAGTGTGGCCAGTTCCTTCAGCCCTTGGTGTTGACATGGATTCTCCTGTCAAGCTGCACTAAGAACTGTAACTGGAAAATCATAAGAGTGAATAAACCCCTTACTACCTTACATTGTCTCATCATTATTTTATCAGCAACAATGCAGAGTAACTGCTACAACAAGTTTTATTTTCTGAATATTTTATAGATTTCTAAAGTATATTAAATTAGTCATATATAAACAAGTATTTCTAAGCTTACTCAACACACTTAAATCTTTGGACCTCAATTTCATCTGTAAATCAAAAATGTTAATAGTACCATTTTAGCGCAAAACAGTGATGAACTTGTCAGTTATAAATAGTAATTTCATATCAGCGACTGGTACTTAGACATCACAAATCATACATTATTTATTATTCCTATTATTACAACTATTATTGCTCAACATTAATAATTCAGGTAGAAATATATTTCACTGCTTCTGTAAGGAAATTCAACTTCATAGCAGATGAATTTTTTGAGAAGTTGTCCTTATAGAACAAGTCACTGAATGTTTACCACTGTTTGCAAATTTCACCTTTGATATATTATTTCAAGTGTCAGCTTAATGCAGAAATATGAGTCACAGTTTTACATTTATTTTTGTCATCATTCTAAGCTGTAGAGTTTCAATCAAGATAAAACTCTCCTCTTTATCAGAATGAAATGGATATGCATTAAGATATTCCCGTCATTTACAAAAGTTGGTGTTGTATACTGGATATATTTACTTACTGTACAAAAGTTAAGTGCTCAAAAATCCCTTCATTTCAACTTTCTACAACTTTAATGTGTCATTATTTTCATAATTTGAAGACATGTTTATGGTTACCAGATAAAATTAAGTCTGGATATCCCTTATCATTGCCTAGAAATGAAATGTCCCCTTTTCAAGTCAAAATTATAGCAGCTCCCAGCTATAATATTTATTTATTTTTTCAGTTATGAGGATTTATCCAAAAACAGTTCCATGTCTTTCTCTAATTTCATGCCAGTGTCTAGCACTCAAAATCCTAGAAAAATTAGGGATGATATCAAAAGGAATCAAACAGTTATTAGATTAAACTTTATTGTCCAAGTTTAAAGAACATGTTTTGGACTTTGAGAATATTACATAAAATAAAAATAAAAATAAAGGATATTTTTGTACCAGAAACACAGCATAGAGCTCTAACGGACTCATAATAGAAATGCATTAGCAGCACATGTTCCTGGATCATTTTGCACATGGTTGAACCTCTGAAATCCTCTAGAGTTTTTCAGAAGCATTGAGAATGACAGCTGAAAAGGTGGGAGAAATGAAAGTGATATTAATGAGGAGAGTTTTCATATACTTAGAATTTACAACATGTAATCATCCATCTCTAAGCTCTTAAAACTCAAATACTTGATTTTATACTTATTCAAGTAAAATCTACATTGAATAGTTTTAATGGATAAAAAATAACCATACTTCCAAAGCACATATTTTAAACTGGGGAGACATGATTCACCATATAAATTCTATTATAATAATGTATTTTATAATATGTATACTTGTATCCTCTGACTGAGTTATATATATTTGTGTGTATACATGTGTGTGTAGATTTTTATCCATTATTGAAATGTGGTAATTTGAAATAAAATATTTTTACAAGTTTATGAGTTGACTGCTTGGTTCTCAGATATTGGATCTATTATTGGAGGCTTTGAAAACTTTTGGAAGTAGGACCTAAGCTGGAAGATGTGGGTCTCATGGCACATGGTTTGAAGTTGCCTCATGGTCCCTGTTCTGTTCCTTCTATTGGCTTATTGCCTGCCATGAATGAAGTTCACGTTCCACCTGTTCCAGTCATCATGTTGTTCTAATTCACATGGGACCCAAAATCAGCGAAGGTAAAGACTCACTGAAATGGTGAGATGAATAAATTCATAATCTAAATTCATTCATTTAGATTGTTTATTACATGCATTTTTGTCAAAGATGACAGAGTTAATTAACTCACATGGAGTGTATCCTGTCCATCAAAGAATTATGTATACTACTGAACTTGAAAATGCATTGAATTGAATATCATTTAGTAAGTACATGTATAAAAATGAGCTATTCTTTTGAGATTAATATCAGTCAGTCTTCCATGTTTCATCTGCATCTTTTTTGAACATGTACAAATTTTCCCTTTTTTATCAACTCCTAAACAATATAGAATAATAATTATTTACATACTTTTATATTGCATTAGGTACTTGACATAATGTAGGCATGATTTAAAGGATAAGCAAGGAAATGTTTGGGATATGAATGTTCTGTATATGAGGAATTTGACCATGTTTGTATTTTGTTTTCTAAGAAGGGTCCTGGAAAGAAACCTCACTGACACTGTGAAACCATATAAGGAATATGAACATTCTGTCCCTCACTGAAATAATTAGTTTAGTAATTCTTGAAACTATAGTCTAATATTCTGAAATACTGGATTATCCACAACTCTTTCTCTTCTAGTTCTTTCATGGACAGTTGAAAACTAGGATAAAATAGAAGCTGCACTGAAATGATAGATGCCAATTAGCAAATATGGAAATTGTCCACCATGCAGAATATGGTAATTCTAGATATCATGGTTCCAATGTAATCTCCCCCCCAAACACACTTTAGGCTCATGCATTTAAATACTTGGATTCCAGTTGTTAGCACTATTTGAAAAAAACTGTGAAACCTTAAGAAGTCTTGAAGGAAGAGCACATTACTGGTAACAAGGCTTACGGATTGACATTCCACCTCATGTCTACTATAGCCTGATCTGGTCATGCATTCACTACATAATAGACTACATCCTCTCTGGAATCAAGCTAAATAATAAACACATTTTCTTTTTAGCTGCTGGGTCAGAGTATTAATCAAAACAGAAGAGCAACTACAACATCAGATAACAATCTAAGAGACAGCTTAAAAACATTCAACTCCAAAAAAGAATCCCTCCATTTAGTAGGAGATTATATGTCACTTGATAAGCTTACAATTAGCTAGACATATGGTGGAAAATTAAAAATTAAAAGCGATTCTGAATATAATTAATTTACTAGTTTGTCTGGGAAATTTAAACACCATCCCCAAGTGAAAAATAAAACATTGCCATTAGAGGAGGATTTTATAATACTTCGAACTCTAAATTTTATGAAGCTATAAAAACTTGTCTGAGAAGAGTCAGCTAACTTTATATTTGCATATGAAGTATGACCAATGATTCACTCTGAAAACAATATGAAGTTAAATTTACAATTTAGCTCATGGTTTGCTCAGCATGGTGTAAATGAATCAAACAATATACAATAAATTTTTATGGATAATTAAGCTTTGGCTATGATGGTATAAATCACAGGTGGGCTCCCATTACAGATAGATATATTGTCGGAATTATAAAAACAACGAAGTAAAAAAAATCTCATCCTACTTTAAGTATCTGCACTTGGAAGAAAATGAAACAGTAGGGGAGATAAGGAGTGGTGATCGAAACAGGAAAGAACTAATCCCAGAGCCAAAAATAAAGGAAGAATCAAAGTGAAGCCACCTGTGTGACCTACCTGAACAATCCTGGGGTGAAATGAATCAATCCAACTTCCAATTTGTGGCAGAGAAGCAGAAGTGGAGCTGGGGAAATCAAAGTGGATTGGTGAGGGGAGGGGAAGGAAAAGCCTGCTGGGTAGCTGTTTGCTCAGGCCCACTTTGCCCCAGCAGATGAGAAAAATCGAACTGTCTTACTGTGAATTGGTGGAAAATTTATGGATTTTTAATTCTGAAGAAATATACAAGCTCATTTTGACTAGGAGTGGAGTCAGATAGACTATGTCATCTGGTGTGTTTAATCTGTATTGATCAAACATTCAACTGAATTTTCTTCCTTGATCTGAGGGGATAAAAAACAAAATTTATCAATGCATTTGAAAATAAATTCAAATAATTTGAATCATAACCTGATTTGCTGTGTTTAAAGATTTAGATCTTTATTCAAAGCCTAGCTAAGTCTTCTTAGAAACATTTAACAGAGATACAGTATGATATTCTTCTAATATTAGGGTCTGTTTGTAATTTACAACCCCTTCATTCTCTGCTTTTCCCAAGATAAACTAGTATGTTAGAACAAAATTTACATGTTTTTAAATCTTATGAAGCTAGCAAAAAATAGCCTTTTAGTAGATGTTAATCAAATCACAAAATCACATTTTTAAAGCTAAGAGATAAACAGCTCAAGATTATCTCATTTAAAATTCTTTGTGTTATTGCTATAAAAGAATGTTCTTAATAAATTTCATCACATATTTTAGTTGAATTTTCTTTAAAAAATGCATTCATATGAGAAATAAATCCATCAGGATTTCATCAAGACTTTTATGAATAGAGAAGTCACATATATTGCCAATCTGAAATTATTTGTTTATCTAACTTAGGAAGTTAAAATAAGTAGTTATAAATTGTTTCTAAGCAAATAATACATTCATTGTATGTTCTTAGAAGTGATTTGAAGATTTAGGTTTCTGTAGTGAACTACACAGGATTTTTGGGGTGGGTCATTATAGGCATCTAATGCAAAAAAATCTTAATTTTCTTCCCTCAATTATTCTTTTACGCATAACTATGTAATAAATGATCAAAATTAAGAAAATATAAACAGAAAGTGAAGATGCATGTGAGCATTAATAGTAGTTGAATTTTATTGCTCAGTATATAAAAATAACTCGACACATTTAGTGGTGTCTATTAGAAGAAAAAGGAACCTTGAAGCACTTACATCTAAGAAAAATTGAGAAAGCAATGTCTCACAGTGTATGCAAGTAACATATAGACAGATAAAGGAAGCAAAATATAGGATAACTTGATTGACTCTGCTTAAGACTTCCAAATGTGGATATGGTCTGACTCTTAGCACTTCTAATTAGTGGAAGCTTGCTTGTTGTGGTTGGCTAAAGTTAGGCTATGTTATGAAAAGATAACCTTAAGGTAGGTTCTATTTTTTCCATAACTTGTATGTTCCAGTTCAAAAACTGAAAGCACCATTTGGTCAAATTGACTTAATTAAATAACTTGCCAGGAAAGCAGTATTAATGGTTGGAGCTTCTTATTTGCTTACATTTAATTTTTATCTGTGAATTAATATTATAAATAGACCTGAAAATAGCTATTCTTCTACTTTCTAAGTGAACTAACTTTCTTCTTTCTTTCTTTCTTTCTTTCTTTCTTTCTTTCTTTCTTTCTTTCTTTCTTTCTTTCTTTCTTTCTTTCTTTCTTTCTTTCTTTCTTTCTTTCTTTCTTTCTTTCTTTCTTTCTATTTCTACTCATACAACTTTAACAGGTACACCGGACCTCTCCCTCCCTCCAACTTCCCACCGCCCTATGCCCCCTCCCTTCCCCCCTTCCTCCCCATCCCCCAGTGCCTTCCCTTCCCATCCCTGGAGCATCCTTTAATGTGCATTCCAGACTCTCCTCTGTGTCCTCCTCTCTGATGAGGTGTAAGGACCCAGTGTTATTTCCCAGAACCCTTTCTTGTGTTCCCCTTAAGCATATGAACACTACTGTGGCTGTCAATCCCTTGCCTCCAAGGAGCTTAGTGCCTTTAGCAAATGCTAATATTTGAAGGGTCAATAATGTGTTGGACATTGCGCAGGGCATGCAAAGTCCAATTATGATTGCTTCGGCCCTAACTTGTGTGGAGTATCTTGCATATCATTGTTCCTCCCATCCTTGTGCTCTTACCATCTTACCCCCCTCCTTCTACAAATTTCCCTGAGCTTCTGGATGGGGAGAGATTAGGCTGGCCTAGTTCCAGGTAGTTGATATAGAGTCTAAGTGAACATTCTTGATAAAGTCACTGCTAAGCTAAATTTCTCACTTACAAAATGATATACAAAGTGTAAGTGAAATGTCATAAACCAACTAAGTGCAAACCTAAAGTATCTTTAATATTATTTTTGATTAGTTATAAAAGATGATTAGTAGCAACAAAAATGTTAATTTATGAAGTATAATGTTAATTATTATATGCTGAACCACAGATGCCATTATCAATACTATAGAACAGTAGATGACATTTTGTGAGAAGAAACATGTTTATTTTCCTTGGACAAGTGGCTACAGTTCTGTGGAAATATGGGGTGCTGAGTCCTGTTAACACATAAGACTTGAAATGCTTTATTAGTTGATAGCTACTACATCCTCTTGAGGTGTTTCATTGTAAAAACCTAGCAGAGTGATATGACAAAACAAATACTCTGGGCTGCTCCAACAAGAACTGAGACAAACAATGCTAGAAGTATCAGGCATGTGACACTTCCTGATAAGTTGTAGGTCAGAGAGGTCTCAAAGGCCCTCAAAACAGTGAAGACTTTTGCCATTGCTCTTGGTTGCCCTCCAGAAACTGACAGTAAGATCCTATTTCTGAAGATTCAACACACATGGAGCATAGGACATAGACAAAAAACACCAGCTGGAGCTGATCTTGGAGTTTCCTCCTTACTGGTAGCTTACAAAGTACCAGAGAATATTATGGAAGTACCAGGTGAGAAAAGCAATTAAAAGTCTCATCAATCTGTGAAATCTGCAAGTTGTAATAGCAATCACCATGACAAGAGGTGATTATCAGTGTAATAGTGATGTGAATATCAAAGAGATAGTCAACAGCTTTCCTTTTCCGATCAGATTTAAGGACCACTTGTAAGAAGGGACCATATTCCTATAAACTAGAGTAAGAACCTGTGAAAGGGGGGTGGCATAGGTCCCAGGAGAGCAGGTTATGAAGATTTAGCTGTGAAGATATTACACCAAACTGCCTTTTATATACCTGTTATTGTACCCATAGATTGGAGGAGCACTCTTCACTCAACCTCAAAGCTTCCTTCTACACCAGAAGGTGTCTACGACAGAAAAACACACGACCAAATTGCAGCAACTAAAGCAAATTTCTTGACCCTAATCAGGACATCTAAGTCACATCTACTTTCACCCAGGATTAGGGATTATCACAGAATAGGGGACAGTAAGATTGTAAGAGTGTGTAGTGAGATAATGGTAGGCCAGACATGGACATTGTCTTATTAACATCTCACTAGGAAAAGGGAAAGACCTGAAGACTCTCCACATTTCCCTGAACAACTTATGAGAACTAATACAGGGAAGAAAAGGAGGATGCTACCCTCAATGTATAACCACTGATCTATGACATTTGCTGGAGAACGAGTTATATCAGCATTCTATCATTTCTATTTCTGTAGAGAATCCTGACTAATACAGGCCATATTAGTACTTCTAAGTTTTTAAACTTATAATTAGTTCTATTATACATATACAAGGATTTTTTATAATTAGCATATCTAAATCAAAATGAAAGCATATATATAATCAATCAAATAACAATTTGAAACAGATATATAATATTTATTAATAAAATTCATAACAAATATAATTTTGAAAGAAATGATTTGTGTGTTGTATGTACAGTCACTGTGTGCACATGTGTATTTGTACATGGGTGTATATGCATCTGTGGAGGTAGCGAGTCAATAATGAATATCTTTTACAACTATTTAGGGAGCTGCTCACTAAAACTGAATGTCACAGATTCGATTCAGCTCTTCTGGCAGGCAAACAAGTATCAGGGATCCACTTGCTACTGCCTTCTCAGTACTGAAGTTACAGTTGCTTAAAACTGTGTCCAGCTTTTAATATGGGTGCTAAGGATTCTTGTGTTTGTACAGTAGGTACTTAACAACTCTATTAGGCCCCAAAGAAACAGATTAATCACGCTATGTCAATCACAGATTTCCTTAATAAAACATTTTTAATTAAAATTTTTATTCTTTTAGAATTTCATAAATGAAATGTAGGCACATATTAAACATAGAAAAGTATAAAAGACAATTTTTCATAACTAGATTATAGAAAATCTAAACAATAGCTCTAAACTTGAAGAATATATTCATATGTAAATAGAAGTTTCAAATGGTACCAATTGTATTCCATACTTCATTTTAATTCCTACTAAATTTATGCAATCCAAAAAATAAATTTTCTCTAGAAATCTTTATGATAATCCTTTCAGGGATAAGAAAATAGAATTAAATAGAAGTTAACTGGCCAAAAGTGTGAACTAATTGTAGATTAAAGAATAATTTTACCCACCCAGGTAGTATGACATCTATTCCTTTCTCTATTGTTCAAAGTATCTGAAAAGAAATATGTGTATCACATAATATTAACCTATGGAAACAAAACCTATCTGAAGTGAGTAGCTCACACTGGTCAACAGTTTAATAATATAAAGTTAAGAACAGCTCAATTAATAATTTTCAAAGTATAATCATCATTCATGAAGGTTTTCAGAGAATTTGAAACATTTTGAAATATTTTAAACTAAATTTAAAAAAATCATACAAGGATGATTGGTGTGCTTTGCTCTCTGTATTTATTGTTCACTTCTTACTCTACAAGTTCAAAATCTGCAGCTGCAAAGTAGTCATCACTTCTCTGAGGTATACAAAATTTGAATACAGGAATATAATGTGCAATAAACAGCAATAGGCATTTGGCAATGGTGCATATTTATTTTTCAGTGCTGAAAACCTTTGGAATATTTTAAACATAAAAATTTCAAAAGCAAATGCTCATAATAGATGAGATCTGATTAGAGGCATACTCTAATATGATACTATTAAAATACATTTTAACCCAGAAAGATAAAAATTAAGAATTTACATAGTGCAATAAAATTGTTGTATATTAAAAAACTTAAGATTTTCCAAATGCTTGTAGTGTGTACAGAGAGTTTTAGTTGTGCATAAACAGACAATGCAAATGAATTGAAGTGTTCTCTGTGGTATCTGTGCGGTGGAAGGGCGATTCACCAGGCAGAGGGATGCCTTCCACAATACCTCAACTTTTAAGCAGTGTGGGAACTACACCATTGATTTTTATCACTTTTTATATTTTTATCATCCTAAATTTTAATACCCATTCAGATGTATGAGAAAAATGTATTATAAGAGTACACTAGGTTTTGGAAGAATTTAGTCTCCTTTCCTGCAATCAGATTTTATATTCTGTCTGAGAGACAGAGCACAGTTGATCAGTCAATCTTTTCAGTGGCTGAGCACATTTTATTATGCTTCAAAAGTGGGAGGGAGAATGGTCTTACGACCATTTTGGGACCACTTATACTATATATTTGGTTTTATATCTATGGTATATCACTCATTATCACATAAATAAACTAACTGCTGACAACTCTGACCATTTCAGCTCAGGGCAAATAGCTTTAGGGTCAATAAATTTTACAGAAATAACCATGTAACTCTTTTGCTCAGCAGTTCTTAACATGCTCTGGTACACACTGTGTAACCAGCTCTGAGAATTGGAGACTATTGATATGTTCCCAGGATTATGTATACATCTGAGAAAATAAGAACCTTCCACACCAAATACTTCTTCATAAGCAGAAATGCCACCTGTCCTGTGAATTTCAAATTCATCACACTTGTATAACAGAATCAAGAAATCAGAATGCACTCCTTTCAAGAAGACTGCATAAAATTTTATTTTGATAATATAAACATCTAAATTTTGGTAGGAATTAGATAAGTGCTCTTGTGGTTTATTATATTAGTTCTTTGCAGCATTTTATGGAAAAGAAGTATGCAGAATGCCCTTCTTTACTCATTATGAATGAGAAGGCTGGTTTGCGGAGAGCACTTTAATAGATTGTTTTACTCCTGTAGATAAAGAGTGCATCTACAACAGAAGAGCTTTAGATTTTCTGATTTATTCATTTTCAGGGTAGGATGAAAGTCATGGGTGTGGGTTACAATAACTTTTTCCAATTTCACTGATATCTTATAACTGATATTCAGATGACAAAACTGGATTTGCCAAGAAAGAAATTTCCTTCATGGGTCCTTGTATCACTTGCCCTAACTGTTAAGGCCATCTTTCATTTTCTTCCCAGGACTTAATTTATTTTTCTCTATCATGGCTAATTGTATAAGATGAAATTAGGCATTGTACATTATTTTGTGTTTGTTCTTCTTTGTTCAGTTCAACTGTTCACTCATCTGGTGACTATTAGTTTGTTCATATCCATTAATCTTTAGGATATTATGGATAAAAGGAAATGCACAACCATTCATCAAATACATATATTTGTATATTTTGGCTCCTATCAATAGCAGTGTTAATATACACATGAATTTTGCCTCAATTAATGATGGACCTAATGCACATGTATAATTATAAGAAGAGATTTTTGGATGATGTGGTATCTTGTGACATACTTCTGGGAGAGGCCTGCTCTTACAGTTGGCAGTCTAGCATCTCTTTGCTTCCATGATGGGTGTGATTTAACTCACCTCCAGCCCCTGCCAGTCATCAAGGACTGCTTCTCCCTTCTGGAACCATAAGCTGCATAAATCTCCTTTTTTCTTTTAAGTTGCTTTACTTTGGATGTTCTCTCTCTCAGCAACACAAAGAGTAACCAGTACAGTTCTATTCATGAAATTGACTTTTAGACAACTCTGTAACCCATGTAGTTTTTCTCATGGCTTATATTACTCATTGAGATATCTTGAATGTAATATCTGTTAAAGAAGACAAAGATTAATAATAAAACAATTAACATTCCTTCTGAGACCATTGTGGAGAGTCTGTTAAAAACTCTTCACATCACTAAAAATAAAATCACTATAACAATAACAAGAGTTCTATTTAGTTTTTTGTAATAAAAAAGAGCATCATAGTTAGAAACATGTGTTTACTTAACCGTTGAGGGTTTGAGCTCTGGATACATCTGTAGAGAATTAGTAATTGAGTTAAGCCTGAAGTGAACCTGCAAGTAATTGTCTAATTGATGGGGGAAGGCTCAGCCCGTAATGCATGGGACTAGTCCCTGGGCAGTTGAATGAAATGGAGCGAACTGTTTGAGAAAGGGGGCATCCATATGTGTACTTGGCCAGACATCCTGATCTGGCAAGTAAGAATTGTCCCTTACTCTGTCATTTTGTAGCTATGGTATGTCCAGTTCCCAAGGCTCCTGGTGTTGGTGTGAGCCCTCCTGCCAAGCTGGACAAGGAGCTGTAATCAGTGTATGGTAGGAAGAATTAAAACCCCTTATTTTCTCAAGCTACTTTGTCATGATTTTATTTGTCACAACATAGACAAGCTGCAACAAGGATCATTATGATATTTTAAAAAAGGTAATTCTATCTTCACGTATTTTGATAAAGAACACTGTGTGGTATATGGCAGGGCAAGAACATCTGGCATTTATGCAGTTTTCTGCTAAATCACAGATGACTAATTATGCTCCATGTGTCAGGAAAACGATTGATTAATCACCCTTCCTTGTTAGCCTAATGTTCTGCAACTGAGATCTGTTCCTTACAGTCTTCTGTCTTTTTAGTACATGCTATGCTAGGCCAAATCTATTGTATATACACATTTTTAAAACTCATATATTCTAGATTTTTTAACTTATAATAAGATCACAGAAACTGTTCTATGATTTTATTTTGTAAAAATAGGGAGTTTTGACATCTGCCCAATGTTAAGCCTTTCCATGTTAAAATATTGACTCAATATCATTAATGGCATTTAATAAATCTATGATTCAGTATATAGCCTTTATACTTTTTTCTTATTTATAAAATAGTTTTATATTTGCTAAATTTATACTTTCTAATAATTGGATAGGTTATATATTTTTACTGTATACATTTAACAGTCTGTATGTGGGATTCATGATGACAAGTGTTTATAATTTAAGATAGGAAGCAAGTAAATTGTACCCAGGACTCTAAAAGAAATTTGCTTTTAAGTCTATTTTTATTCCCATGGTATTATCTGAGCAATTTGGAAGCAGTGGTATTTCCCTAATGGCCTTATTTGTTTGCTTGTCTGGCTATTTTTACCTTACTTATCCAGAATAATTTACACTGTATTCTGCATTTTAATGACTCTTGTTATAGACTTACTTAAAAAATCTATGACATAAAATCAGTGTTCAATGTATAAGCAGAAAGCAATGTGTGAATACTTTCCACGTGCCTTTGAGCAGACTCACATCACAGCAAGAGTTAACAGTGGAATTTCCTTTTCTGTCTATGCAAAGACTTTCCATAATCCTAGCTTGGTGTGATTTTATCATTATACATGGCCAGTAGCTTTGAACATTGTATAATAGAACTCAGTGACCCACCCTCAGACTCAAACTCAGTGGAGAAAACCCTGAATTTCTGGTTTCTGTTGAATACACAGTAGTTTGGGTAGGATTAAGATGCTGTCTTTAAGAAAGAGTGCAGGTGTGATGATGTTGATGTTTGGAGGAGACCTTGCTAGAGAGAGTTGCCCATGTATGAACCATTTGTTCTGGTATATCTCAGGGAGGTTCTGAATTTGAAGATTTTTTTCCTTTTTTTTTTTTTTTTTTTAAAGCTAGGTAAGATATTTGCAACTTACTTCCGAGTGAGGAATGTGAGAAATAGGTAATACTACTTCTCATTTCATGCTTAGGATTGTGTATTTTCTCTCTATGTATGTTATATTTTCATATCTGAAGCATAAAAGTGATGATGTAAACTATGATACACATTTTAGAGTCCCATAAGCTGAAGCAAATCTTCACAATTAGTTTGAGGTAGAATAAATGAAGAGTCTAAAGTCATGTGTACCAGTTACTCTTATCTGTTCCATTCAAACTCAAGCAATTTAAGAAAGTGGATGATTTATTTAGCTTATGGTTCCAGAGAGGATATACAGTTCTTCATACCTGAAAAAGCATGGCTGACTGGCAGAAGCTTGTGGAGGCTTAAGTCACTGTAGACATATGGAAGTTGTTGCAGTTCGCCTGCATGGTTGCTGATAGATGACCATCAAAAGGTTTAAGGGAACAAGGGGTTTATTTTCTTACAACATCAGGTTACAGTCTGTCCAGCTTGATGGGAGAGCATGCACCAACACCAGGTCTGAGGGAACTGACCACACCATCTCTATGTAATGGCTGAGAGAGGGATGATCCTTTCTTGCCAGACCAACATGTCTAGCCAAGTATACAAAAGGATGCCAACTTTCTCAACCAGCTGCCTGTATTTTATTTTAGGGCTTAATCCTACCCACCATGGGCTGGGTTTTCCCCATCAGCTAGGTAATCTTCTACAGGTCTGCTCTGGGCCTAACTCAACCACTAATTCTCTACAAATGTGCCCAGAGCTCAAAACCTCAACTGTCAAGTTGACATCTGTGCCAAACTATGACAGATGATGAGAGCTGATGCAAACTCAAGAGCAAACTTCCTGAAGCAGTGTGGGATTAATCAACCATGAGACCTATGTCTGCCTTCCTCCAGCAAGGCTATGATTCTAAAGGTGCCATGATTCTCCTAAACAGCTGAAGATTCAAGCACATGAGAATGTGGGGACAATTCACATTTCAAACCACGACATCAATACTTCACATGGCTGCCAGTCCAAGTTTTTACCAGAAGTTCCCTGAAAGAAACAGAATTATCTGCCTCACTGTTCTAAAATATTTATGTGTTTAATTTCATCATTCAACATTTATACCAACTACATTAATATATACTAAACTATATATGCAGAGAATTACTTAAAGCACAAAATCAAAATAATTGTCATTTTTATTTCCTTATTTAATATGAGATACATTAAGTTATATTGTTTCCCTGAACATACAATAA
Source organism: Typhlomys cinereus (assembly GCA_023101885.1). Classification (NCBI taxonomy): domain Eukaryota; kingdom Metazoa; phylum Chordata; class Mammalia; order Rodentia; family Platacanthomyidae; genus Typhlomys; species Typhlomys cinereus. The sequence goes on along the minus strand of JALPQD010000016.1, from coordinate 1,488,363 downwards.
TATTAATACATCATAAGTAAAAAGGGCACCTAGATTAAATGTTTTGATATTGATACATAAACATATAGTTAGAACATATACATTTTATTCTTTGGAATTTTATTTTGTGCCACATGTACAAAAGAGTAGTAAAATTTACACCATTCATTTATGCATCTATGACATGCAAAAATACTTTAATATTTTCCTGAACCCCCAAAGGGAAACCCATGACTGTCACATAGTCAGGAGGTAGGAAGGAACTGGTTGGATCCATGAAGGGAAGGAGGAAGAGAGGGGAGGGAGATAGAGAGGGGGGAACGAGGGTAGGGATACCTGTTCGTTGTGCTTGCTAATTTTATTAAATAATAAAAAAATTTAAAGAGTAAAACTGAGGTGTTTATAACATATTAGGTAGCAGCTCCATTCAAGAGAAGCAGGAGAGAAAACAGAATTGAAAGGAAAAGCAGGTATCAAAGGTGGGGCACTACTGGGATGTCACAAGTCAGAACCTGGACATCTGGAGTTTGGACTTTAGAAAGACAAAGGAGAACCACCTGTTTCCTCAAATATTCAGCTCGAGGAGGGAAAAAGTGATCACAACACTAAAAGTTTCCATATATCTTTCAGTAAACTTTTAAAGTATCACCCGTGCACTACATCCATGTGGGACCAAATGCTCTTTGTGAAGGAAGGAGCTAGGACTTGCAGAGAAAGGGACTGGACTGGGGTAATATGTGATTGTGTGGCCACTAGGCCTCCCTTGCTTTGGTAGAGGAAAGAGAGAGAGGAGGAACAAACAGAAGCCATGTTTAAGAGAGAGAATAGCTGAAAGGTAGATTGAGGTTCTGTCTCAAAGTATCCAAGAGTGTCTTCTGCAATCTGATTAGCAGATCAGACAAGATGATTTTACTCTGTGCCACCAAAGTTGTCAACAGAGGATTTTGGAAAAAAAGATTCCTTTTTTTTCCAAGAAAGATCTTACATCTTGCAAAACAACATCAGTGCCAACACTGTTCCTGGAATACCCATGGTAACATCAAACTAAACAGATCCCAGGGGCTGGTTTATAGAAAATATAGGAGGCTAAAAATCTGCATATCTGTCGTGAAAAAGAAATAGAATTTATCTTTGAGTCCTCTGTAGCTGCTGTTCAGATTTTAGCTTAAGAGTTCTTGTAAATGGAAATTCCTAGAAGGAGCAGTGGTCTCTAGAGGGGATCTGAAGTCTGGAGGAATTAACTGTGTATGTGCAAGGAGCCCAGAGCATCTCATGACACCTTCTGGCTTTGTGTGAAGCATGTGTCACACTGGAAATGTTTATGGAAGTTGTAAACTTTTAAGTATTCATTAAAGTACATAGTAAACGTAGTGAGAGGTCATCTCAATATTCTAAATATATTTGTTTACCTTTGTTCCGCTCCACTGTGGATTCATAATCACTGGAAATGTTATTCAGGTCCATTGCAGAAAGCAATTACTACATCCTGTGTATTTACTTCTGGAATGCTTCTGTTTCATGAGAAATCTGTGAATAATGGATAATTTTAGACTATAGTTTTGGAAGAATTATATGAGTTCCTCAAATCAGTGAAAATTGTGATTCACTTTAATAAAGCAAAGTGTATCTGGAAATGTTTTAAGTAAATTAAATTATCAATATCCACCTGATAAAGAAAACTAAAGCTGAAACTTCTGGTATTCCAGTCAAATTCATGATTTTGTTACTGGTTATTTTAAAACATGCTGTATTTTTCAAGACATTATATTATATTATAACAACCATTTGCTGATATCCCAGAGAAATTTATGCTAACAATAATATTTATCAACAGTGAAATCTAATCTCTACTTTTTTACTTTCTTAAAACATTATTGTGATTAAATAATATTTCATGATCCCATACTTTTTTTTCTGTGTGTAGAAGCCATTTTATAGGTTTGTAAATTAGCCATTACTTTATTCTGGAAATAGGAGAATGAAAGACAATCATAAAAGTTACAAGATATCATATAATATAGCTATATATTTTTGAATTCTGTGTTCTTGTGAACACAGAATAATGGTTCATGATGTTTAATAGTTTTGGTTAAAATCCTATTTTTATGGTTCAAAGATGCATATTGACCCATGCACTCTAGGTGCTGATGTATCCACTTCACATCCAGTGAACCTCAAATGGTACTAATAGTTCTAAAGATTTAGAAAACATCTGAGAGTATTTCATGATTTCTGTATTTTTGAAAAACTGAATTCCCATTGCAAAAGGCTTTAAATCACTGAACTATAAAGGATTATTTTTCCAACAAGAGAACTTGCTTCTATTCCTGTGCCCTTCCTGTCCTTAACAAACTTCCTTAGAGTAAAGATCAATTCTTCTCGTGCCAAGGCAATTAACTCTGGCCACAGCTAACCTGCTCACTCCATATCCCATGCTCTTAAAAGATGCTGGAAACTGAATTTCACCCACATTAGATGGATCTTTGAAGTTAGTGTGAGGTTGGTATATAGATTTTATCTCTTTTCACACTGCTCAGAGATACATACACACACAGGGGAAAAAGCAAGGTCTTCAAAAGGAAGTATGTGTTTGTTGCAGATCTCATTTGGAAAGCTGTTCTTTGGTTCATTATTTTTTTCATGAGTATATATATCAAGATGTGTGTGTGTGTGTGTGTGTGTGTGTGTTTGCCAGGGCACATATATAAGTGCTGATATCAGAAATAATACTTGATCGATCTTCTACCTAGTTTTTCAAAGTAGGGTCTTTAATTGAACTAAGAGCTCTATTCAGGGCTAGTTTGGATAGCAACCTTAAACTAGGAATTAGAATTCCTTGCCTACTTGGGCTAGAATTTTAGGAGGGTTGCTAAAATTTTCCAGCATTTTTTTTCCTGGGATCTAGGGTTAAAAGCTCTGGTGCTTGCTTGTGAAGCAAGTAATTTAACTACTGAGCAGTTTCTTGAGTCCCTGTTTTCTTTTTCTTTTTTTAAGGGTAATAATTTATATGTTTCATAAAAGAAAAATCCTTCTTAAAAAACACATAAGGTTTCTTAGTCAAATTCAAATAATAGACTTAGCAATTAAAGATTATTTTGTGATAAGATTGTGGAAAGTTTACTATTGCTAAAACTTTTAAGAAATGTTCCAAGATATCTATTTTTTTCTAATACAATCCAAGGAGATGTGAGGAAGGTAAAATAGATTTTTATCTGTTTCCCCAAGCAAAGAGTACACTTGGAAACCTGCAAATGAAATTTAACTGCTGATTCTCCTGCAAAGCCAGTCTGTCACTGTTTTAGTTAGTGATGTCAGGGTCCTCAGACAAACACACTTGTTCCTTCTGGTAAAGTCAAGGGGTCCCAACGGCTCTGCTGTTTTGAGTTACAAAGCTCAGAGATTTGCTATCTGTCATGGAAGGTGACCTAAGAAATTTTAACATAATGACCTAATACAGAGAGCAAAAAATTATTGTCTCTCCTATTGTGTATGCATACATGCATGTGAGCATCTACATATTCATGTGCCTACATATGTGAACTTGGTTTTACACAGATATGGGGAGGTCAGATGCTGTTGCTGGGTAACTTCATCAATTGACTCCCATCTTGTTTTATGAGCTAGAATCTCTGGCTGAACGTGGAGACTGCATATTTGGCTAGGCTGGCTAGCCATAGTCCATTTATCCCACTGCTTCCCATCTCCTCAGTCCTGTGATTGAAGGTATCTGCCTCTGTTTATATGTTTATATGGGATGTATAAGCTCAGAGCCTCATGATTATGTGGAAAGTACTTTGACAACTAAGCCTTCTCCCCAGCCTTTGTATCTCTTATCGATCTCGAATACTAGCTAAGCATAGCATTTAAAGGACTCAAGTGTGTGTGCGTGTGTGTGTGTGTGTGTGTGTGTGTCTGTCTGTCTGTCTGTCTGTCTATCTGTCTTCATGTTTTTGTTTGTGTTAGAAAAAGCAGTGAAAAAAGAAAACATCATTTTAAATATTTAAAAAAGTGTTTTCCCAAAATTTTGGTTGTAATATTCATGACATATAAAATACCTTTGAAATAAATGTTAAAAATTATATTCTCAACATCTTAGTAAGCACAGACATTTCAGTAAAGAAATTATACTTAATAGTAGAAATCATCATAGAGATTTCTAAGAGATCTTTCAAAAATAATTACATTAAGATATATTGGTGTTATATGGTCAATTTTGCATTCAGATCTAGGTGAGCAATATTGAAAAATACTCTCTAGATGCAGTTTAAGCAGATAAAATATTTGTAGTTTTAATCAGTACATTATCTTCAACAGGAAACAATTCAATTATGGTAAATATGGAAATATATAATGCAGAAAATTAACATAAATCAAAAATATGACTCACACACACATTTGAATGAAAACATTATAAAGCAATTTGTGTAACAATTTATTAAAGGATATTATTAGGAATGCATGACTTTTATCTCAATACTTAGGATACTATAATGATTGACTTTGGATTCCCTCAGTGCCTCCTCAGTTCAGCTTTACTGTTCTCTCTAATATAGCCATAAATCAGTAATATTCTTTAAAAAAATGGAGCAGTAATTGAATAGGGAAATGTTTCTTAGGTAATATATTTTATCCTTATTCAATCATCATTTCAATTTAAAATTCATTAAATGTTTTTCTTTGAGCATGTGACCAACAGTAGTACAAAGGACTAGGTTATATGCAGATAGGCAAGTATATTAATTCACTGTTTTCTAGAGAAACAAGAACCCACAGAATGTATAAATATACATACACACACATATAGATACACAAATATATTCATATATGAAAAAGAGAAAAAGAGAGAGAAAGAATTTATTGGATTGACTTATGATAAAATCTAAGTAGTTCAGCAATGACTGCCTGTAGCAGTCCAGTTCAGCAGCTGAACATCTTAGTAATTCCAGCATGGTATTAAGTGCTACAGGATACCTCTGAACTTCAGTAACATTGGAGGGTCCAAGATTCTGCTGCCAGTGAAGTGATAGTAGTAGGAAAAATGATTTTGTCAGCATAAGGAAAGACAGAGAGTCAAGCTCTTCTTTCTTGTACTTCTTTTCATCTGGTCAGCTACAGGAAGATAGCACCCACATTTAAGGTTTGTCATTGTATTTCAAATATATTAATGTGGGTATTCTCTTCAGGTGGCCTGAAAGCTAATTCTTTGGTTAATCCTAGGTATAGTGAAGTTGTCGACCAAGATTAGATATCACCTATCCGCCCTTTGTCTGACACCTCTAACTATCACAGGAAGCTAGGGGTATCATGCAAAGTTTAGAAAACATGGGGCACCAGATGCCAAGGCTGATTTTCACACACACACACACACACACACACACACACACACACACACACACACACAGGCTGTGACGACTCCAGGCCTTCAGGGCAGAGAAAGGCTAATGCGCTACAGTTCCTCCACCCCCTCACCCAAATCCAGGGTACTCCCGACATAGCAGGGAGCTTGTGGAGGCAAGACTCAATTTATTGGGGGCAATGAAACAATTTATATAGACAGCAGACTGCAAGGTGCGAAATAGGCAGCCAGTTACCTTAATGGTCAGCATAGCACGCAGGCTATGTAGATCAGACTAAACATAAACCTATGTTGCTCCTATGAGCCAATTAGGTAGGGATCTCGATAATATAAACAGGGGGGCTGGAGAAGTGGTTCAGGGGTTAAGCCTTTGCATTGCAGGCAGAAAGTCCTGAGTTTGGATCTCAGATCCCAGCTATAGATGCTGGGCAGAAGCCTGGGCGGCCTGCGTTTCTGGTCCTGATAGGGCGGAGCCTGTGAATCCTGGGACAGAGTAAACAAGGAGGAGTTGGAGGCGGTCCATGGTTCCGGAATTCGTCTGTGGTTCTACATGTGCACACACACATTCCTATACACACGGACACACACACACAATTGAATAATAAAAAATTAAAAAAAGAAACATAAACAGGGTTACGTCCAGCACACTAGCTCCCAGCGCCATCTTTGGTCCCATGTGCTAAGCCATGCCCTTGCTCAGTCCCTCCCAAACCGATATTCCTGGGCAGGCCCAACAGTTATCTTTAATCAGTATGCTTCACTCAAGAGAGAATTTTCTAGTCCATGATACAAAATATAATCACTTGCCAGAATTTGGAATATACAAAGGGATAATTTAATTTTTAAAGTAACAACACATTGATTAATCTCATGTTTTATAGTAAATATTTTATGTAGACAAAATGCTTGATGAATATGAAAGTTAGAATTTCTTTTCAGATTTTATTTAACACTATATTATGCTATTTTTATGTTCTCCCTCTTTGTTGATCTTCTTATATCTTAGCTAATGTGTCATAATTCTTTTTAAATACAATGAGCGTTAGCTATGCTATTGTCAACTTAAATGTGTCTTACTTTTTGCAGTTTTAAGATGAATATCTTACGAGATTCAATATCCCAAGATCATTTCAACAATTCTGTAAATATCATTTCAACCTGTCAAATTCACAAGATTACATTTTATATTTTAATTAAACTAAGATTACTTTATGTAACTGAAAATTTCAATACAACAGGAAAGAATATTTCTTTGTATTTTAATTTTGCAACACTGTCATGTTTAAATCTTTGCTTTTCTATTATATATTACTTTTCAAAATGCTAACACTCAACCAATAGACAGCATATTCTACAGGCATTTTGGAATGCAGTGAGAATATATCTTGTTAAGTACATTGTGGATAATATGTAGATGGAACTGTGATAATGATACTTATATGATATATCTGAACCTGAAAAGACAAAGACTATTGTATTAGTCAGAGTTCTCTGAAGAAACAGAATCTATAGAATGTAATATATATATAAACAACTTTATTAAGAAATAACTCACAGTAAGAATAATGTCCTTGAAGGTAGCTGCCAGCAGCAGCCTCTTTCCTGGCTGGAATGTTTCACAAAGCCTAAAGATGCCAAAGGGTCTCAAGCCTTTGCTCCTCTGGAGGATTGAAAGCGCTGGGTTCCAACGTAGGTGAAGAACAGCTGGACTCCGACGTCTGGGATGAACAGCAAACAGCTGTGAGGCCTAGAGACCAGGCTCCAAAGGCAGTGGGAATAGCAACAACTTAATAGAAAAGGTGAAGCTCCAAGTCAGCCAAGGACGGAGGCAGCAGCAACAACAAAGAAGGCCACGACGCTTTAAAGGCGAAGAACGTGCACGCAGAGTGGACTCTATGCAACTCGACACCGGCTCAGGGAAGAAGCAAGTCCTTCCTCCTTGCAACTCCTATTATCCGGTCCACCACTAGAGAGTACCACCTTCTATGGGCTGAGTTCTCCATAGCAATCAGTAAAGTACCTGGAGACCAAGGGCCATTCTAACCCTTAACCTTCCACAGCTGCCCCCAAACAGTCTGCCACTGTCAAATTGACACCATAACATTCCACCCCTTGTCAACTTGACATACGCATAATGATTACACTATGATTTTCCAACCCTTATTCCCATAGATATTGTATTCATAAGGCATTCAATTCAATATCAAAAAATTCTCAAATTCTGACATAAAAATTTGAAATCTCTAAAATATGAAATATATTAAACGTATATAATATTTAAAAAACATAAAATAAAATATATATTACAAAATATAAAATATATAATGAAATATAATATCAATATCAGTACAAGCTAAATATTTATCACAGAATAAATAATAAGATAAAATATATCACAATAAATAATGAATAAAAATTTTTAGAAAGCATTTATGAAATGTATACATTACATTCTATTCACTGTTGGTTATATAAGAACAAAAAAATTCTAGACAGTTCCATTTGTACTTTATAAGAAGAACAGAAGTGCTCTGGTAGTTACAAGCCATGTGTCTGTAACTTCTCATGTGGTCTTAATTGGTATTTAGAACTACCTTCCTCTGTTACCCATTCCGTATTTCCTGTACCCTCAGCACGTACCTCAGCAGGTCTTGGTTTTTTTCCTGGGGTTGTCACCCATACCTTCATTCCTGAAGGATCTGGTCCTTCCAACATCCTGGCTGCATTGGGGTGTTGTAATTTTCCATTAACCTTAATCACAGGACATGGTAACACCAAGAGTCACCCAATTGGATCTCCTGCACTCCATTTATACTCTTCTTTGTCTCCATTGTGCAGAAGCAATCCAATTTTCTCTTGATAATCTGGATCAATCACACCTCTTAACAGAGTTATTCCTTTCTTATCTGTAGATTCAAAGGCATCAGGAGCCAAAATTAGCTAGGAGGAAGCTTTAATTTCCAGTTCAATAGAATGCTTATCATATCTCCTGGCAAAAGCATCCCCTGCTCTGGAATCAAAACTTCTAAGCCAGCAGAGTACAGAGTTGCGGGGACAGGAAGCAAAAATTTTCCTAATGGGTTACTAGGTGTGATAGTTAGAGGCTCCATTCCAGCCTCCATTCCTTGGTTTCTGGATCCATAAATTCTGGCTATAGGAGATGCAGAACCATATATTGGGCACTGATTCAAAGCATATACCACATACTGAAGTACTCTACCCCAACCTTCCAAACTATTACTACCTAACTGGTGCCATAATTGTGTCTTTGAAAGGCTGTTCCACTGTTTTATCAAACCAGCTTCTTCAGGATAGTGGGGAACATGGTATGACCAATGAATTCCATAAACATAAGCCCATTGTGTCTCTTCCTTAGCTGTAAAATGTGTTCCCTAATCAAGCAATGCTGTGTGGAATACCATGATGGTGCACTAGATAGTCTGTGAGTCCATGAATAGTAGTTGTAGCAGAAGCAGAATGTGTAGGAAAAGCAAATCCATACCCAGAATAAGTATTCATCCTGGTAAGGACAAAGCACTGCCTTTTCCATCTTGGAAGTGGTCCGATGTAGTCAACCTGCCACCATGTTGCTGGTGGGTCACCCCGGGAATGGCTCCATATTGGGGACTCAGTGTTGGTCTCTGCTGCTGGGAGATTTGACACTCAGCAGCAGCTGTAGCCAGGTCAGCCTTGGTGAGTGGAATTCCATGTTGTTGAACCCATGCATAACCTCATCTCTACCACCATGTCCACTTTCTTCATGGGCCCATTGGGTAATGATTGGAATGGCTGAAGAAACAGGTTGGCTGTCCACAGAATGAGTCATCTTGTCCACCTGATTATTAAACTACTCTTCTGCTGAAGTCATTTTTTGATGAGCATTTACATGGGACACAAATACTTTGTATCCTTTGCCCATTGGGAGAGATCTATCCACATGCTTCTTCCCCAAATGTCTTTCTCACCAATTTTCCAATTATGTTCTCTCCAAGTCCCTGACCATCTAGCCAAACCATTGGCTACAGCCCATGAGTCAGTATATAGTAACACATCTGACCATTTTTCCTTCCAAGCAAAGTTCACAACCATATGCACTGCCAGAATTTCTGCTAACTGTGAAGACTTTCCTTCGCCAGTGTCCTTCAGGGTTGTTGCAGAAAAAGGTTGTAGTGCTGCAGCTGTCCACTTCTGGGTGGCACCTGAATAATGAGCAGAACCCATTTTGAACCAGGCCCTAGTCTTTTCTTCTTTAGCTAGCTGACCATAGGGCACACCCCAGGAGGCCATAGGTGCATATTTAGAGACAGGCATCACAACAGGCATCACAATAGGCATTTGGGCAACTTCTTCATGCAACTTACTTGTCCCTTCAGGACCTGCTTTGGCCCTATCTCATATGTACCATTTCCATTTGATAATGGATTGCTGCTGTGTCTGTCCAACTTTATGACTTGCTGGGTCAGAGAATACCCAACTCATGATGGGCAACTGAGGTCTCATGGTAACTTGATGACCCATTGTCAAGTGTTCAGTTTCCACCAGGGCCTAATAACAGGCCAAAAGCTGCCTCTCAAAGGGAGAGTAGTTGTCTGTTGATGATGGCAGGGCCTTGCTCCAAAATCTCAAGGGTTTTCGATGTGATTCACCCATGGGAGCCTGCCAAAGACTCCAGACAGCATCTTTATCTGTGAGAGACACTTCCAATACTATTGGGTCCGCTGGATCATATGGTCCAAGTGGCAAGGCAGCCTGTACAGCAGCTTAAACCTGCTGAAGGGCCTTCTCTTGTTCTGGGCCCCACTCAAAACAGGCAGCTTTCTGAGTTACTTGGTATATAGGCCTGAGTAACACACCCAAGTGAGGAATGTGCTGCCTCCAAAATCCAAACAGGCCCACTAAACATTGTGCCTTTTTCTTGGTTGTAGGAGGGGCCAGGTGCAGCAACTTATCTTTTACCTTGGAGGGAGTATCTCCCCATGCCCCACACCATTGAACTCCTAGAAATTTTACTGAGGTAGATGGTCCTTGGATCTTGGGTGGATTTATTTCCCATCCTCTCATGCACGTATGGCTTACCAGAGAATTCAAAGTGGTTGCTACCTCCTGCTCGCTTGGCCCAATCAGCATAATATCATCAATATAATGGACCAGTGTGATGCCTTGTAGGAGAGACAGGCATTCAAGATCTCCATGAAACAAGTTATGGTACAGAGCTGGAGGATTCTGCCAACTTCTAAGTATATATATACCAATTATTCATTCTGGAACTGGCAAAATAACCATAGGATTAGTCCAGGGACCCACTGGACCTACTGTGAGACAAACATTAGCCAAAACTCTATCAATCACTTGTCCCCTATAAGCTCCTACTTTAACTGGAGGGCCACAATGCTTTTTAGGGTCTCCTGGAATCAATGTCAATTCAGAATCAGTATCCAGTGGCCCCCAAAATGTCTGATCATTTCCTTACCCCAATGGACAGTCACTCTTGTAAAATTACCATATTAAACAGACATAATAGATATAAGCCAAGTGAAGTAGAAGTTTCATCTCTAAGATATAAGTATACTAGGCCAATTTATTAAGAAATGTGGACAGAAGGTGAAAATATCATTACATCACTTGAATTTTTGTTATAATATTTTTAATGGTATTTCTGAAATGGCTCCCCAAACTCAGCAAAAGTGATGTGATGCAGATAGCATTAATTAGATAGTAATCAGAGATTTATGAGTTACTTTCTTTTAATATTAAAAACAACCCTGTAATGTAGGGGCAGTAGTCACCTGTAGGTTACTAATAAGGACACATTACATGTCATTGGATGATGTTGATGAAAAATAGAAGATGCAGGATTCAAAACCTACAGATTTTGAACTTAGACTTTCTGTCTTTTTGAAATGTCTATAGGTCATTTCTTTTTGCACTATTATATATAAATATATTCAATTCCTTAAGATAGCTTTCATTTAGCTCTAAACTTACTATGGGCTTTAATAACAGGTTAGTTAAGTGTTTATACTCTGACTTAAGCATCTTCTTTATGAGGTTATTTGATAGAGGTAAATATTTACCTTTTCACTTGGAAGATTCATAGTAGTTTCTAGGATTGCAAATAGCTTTTGTCAATGCAGGAGGAAAAAAAATCTCAGATTGTTTTAAGTAGGGTGCTTTGGAAGTCAGAATCTCTTTTGTCACTATGTAAGTTCTATGACTATAGCTTTAAAATCTCATTTCTATATAAATGTATAACCCAAAACATTTAAGAAAACAAGGGAATATTTTTATTCATGCATATAATTCCAGTTTTTGGTATAACACTATTTCAAGAGAGTTATACCAGCATCAGAAACAAAACAACAGGACACATCACACCAACAGTAAGAGCAGAGTTCAAAGACCAATGTAAATCAGCTTGCTTCCAGGTTTGTTGAATACTGAATCAATTTTTTAAATCTCTATCCATCTGCACAAGACCCATTGTAGTCTGGGTCTTCCCACATCATGGAATTAAAACAGTAGTGTTCAGGCTTAAACAAAATCTACTTTAACTAAATATTTTCCATACCTGTGTTTAGAAGCCCACTCTTCAAGTGTCAGCTGAAACTGACAATCGCACTGCAACCTAGAAACATAATCCGTGTTTTCATTCCTTATTATTTTCTCAATTATAAACAGAAATAAATATAAAATATTTTTTGAGAAACAAATTATGAAATATAAAATTATTAATTTTTACAAAGAAGATATGTAAAGAAACATAATATTTTAAATAAGATTTTATATTATACTGAATTTGTCATTGCTATAAAAAGCATAAGTCAGCTTAAAGAAAACAGATTACCATATTCAGCAGATTCTGAACAAAATCAAGAAGAGTGATCTTGATGACACATTTTTTTCCCTCATAGACATAAAGCTGGATTATTTTACCAAGAAGATAAGTGACGTTTTGAGACATAAACAGGATGAATGAGCTTTTCAATCTTTTTTGAGCTATAATGGAACAACATTTTAATATATCACCAATCTTCGCAAAATAATTTAAATACTTTGTATCTATGCTAGCGGTATCTTGCACTGTGGCATTCTTATGCATGTATAAGCATTTTTCCCAAGTACAAATGGTAACATCAGTGTAGTGTAAGCAATATACAAAAGTAAATAGACACTATACATTATTTTATTCTTATTTTGGTTTTGCTGCATAGTAAATTGCAATTACATGTCAGTGTAATGTTACTGATTTATAGAATAGAGTTTAAATTTTGAGGTATGATAGCTCCCCATAAGAGAGCTTATCATACAAACCTGTTTTGAGTGATTTTGTTGTCATTTTTAACTGCCTTGGATCGAATAGAAAAAGAAAATCCCACATTCAAGATCCTAGAAACTTATTTTATTAATTAATGATTAAACTATTAATCAATTAATGCAAAATAAATAAAATTCAATTATTTCCTAACATTTCCTTATTGGAAAATGGCTCAATTAAAATGAAGCTATGTTTGTTAAAGAATTATAGACTAAACCAGATATAAAATAATCTGACTGGATAACTACTCATTTACTTCACATCAAGTTGAGATAATGATATATAAGTCCCAAATTTGTTATTCAACATTATAGTTAAATACTTATTTACTTGTACTGTCATGGTAATTAGATAATTACAAACCTTATGTTTTCTTACAAAGAACATGCCTAAATTTTCTGACATTACTTCTAAAATTTAGATTAAGCATAAAATCTGCCCTCCCATGAATAGTCTCCAGTAAAAGTTAAGTGGTAGAAAGTTGGTGGAAAAATTTACCACAGATTTACGTTTCTCCCATATTGACTACAAATAAACAAAGGTATCCATTGTTTAACATCTAACAGATTAGAAATGAATGTGAACCAGCTGACTAAAATTATAAGAATATTGCCATCTGAGCTTAAATATTTCCAATGTTTCATTCTTTCAATGGAATAGTAGGTTCCCTATACTTCAATAAAATGTCACTTTAATTTCTGTGCACAGATCATAATGTCAAATGTGTGATCACTCTTTCATTATCCCCTAGAAAATAAATCATGATTGTTTAAGTTTATCTTTGATAACTATCATTAAAAAAACACTGGAAATAAAAAAAAAATCACAGCACCAAAACCAAGTTGAACATATAGGAAGAGCTACTGAAAGAGCTACTTGCACACATCCAAAAAAACAAAACAAAACAAAACAAAATCACATAAATAAAAATCTCTTGCAGTGCTCCTACATGAAAAAAATAGTAGACCCCATGTTTTGTCTACAATACTATACTCAAAATGATGGCAGTCCCTAGTGCTTAAGAGACTAAGAGACTGTCTTCAGTATATAGCACTGGACAGGCATTTTAAGTGAGAATTAAAATTAAAGTGTTTAGACATAGTGAAAACCACCATTGAAAAATTGCTATCAATAACCTACTCTGTACTTATGAAATTGATTTTCAAAAATCTCATATACTTTATAAACATCTAAGCCATAATTCAGAGAGATTATTTTAAGCAGGTGCTGCTCAGTGAAACGTCACAAATTATATTCTGACTATAAAACAGACTTTTGCCAGATGACTTACATCCTATATTTTTCCAGTAAGTACTTGTGAAAATATTTTAATTGAACAGGTAGTGCAAAAAGCACCATCATCAATAAACTACCTGTTGAAAATAACAATGGTATTAAAAATATCTCTGTTATTCAAGGTAAGGAGGTATAGCATATTTCACCCTAGTCAAAACATATTTCAAACACTTCCGGAATTCAAGAGTGTAGTTCAGAGAATCCAGTCCAGCTTCATCTGTGCTTTCCCTTTGCTCTATGACCTCTACATTCTTCATGAAAGTTTACTAATTTCAGTTTTCTCAATGCTAGTTGGAAAGTAAGTGTTCTATTGCAAATAAAAAACGAGCATAACTATAATTCAAGTATATCTTTTTATGACTTTGAAGGAAAATTGATTAGTTGGGATTAGCAATGTGCTTTTCAGAACAGACCATTCCTGGGACACATTTCAAGCAATTCCTCCACATACCATACTTGATGTTAGGCTCAATAGGTCAGGAAGATAGTCACTCTCTCATGTCAACTTAATGTAGGTCTTGTAATCAGTTCCTTTATGCTAACACTTTGAATTGCAGAGTTTGGGGGTTTTAAAATTAAAGTTATATGAGTATGGGTTTCATACCTTTGGAAAAAAGCTATCATGGAATTTCACATAAAATTCTTACCATTTTTTTTCCAGTAGACAGAATAGATTAACAGTATTTGACCCTCTGGTGAATATTATTGAACACTCCTTTGCTTATTTCACTAAATACAAGTCAAGTGTCACAACTCATAGTAGTGATAAGGTTTAAAAGTTGAGCAAGTAAAATGATGCTTCCATTCTTTATTAAAGAAATCATATTCAATAAGACACATCTTTATGAGCAATTTGATAAGCACAATATAAATGAGAGATATAAAGTATAAGGAGGCTCTGAGGATATCATTGAGATGTATATCCAAATCTGATTAAAAAAGGGAAGTATTTTTTGAGAAAATGGTCATATTGGAGGCAGGAAGAGACAGAAGTGTTTCTCAGGTTATGGAAGTATATAGAATAATCGAGACTGCAAATGTTTGCTGGGAAAAAAAGCAGGAAAGACACTGATGTGAGAAGGTTGCAGACATTTTTAATGACTGTACTTTGAGGACATTATCACCACAGCAATGAAAGCTGTTGAAGGATTTTAAAATAGGTAGTCATGCTCAAGCTAGCATTGAAAACATTAGTTTATTTTTTAGCAATCACATTATATCAAAGAATGGACTATTTTTGAGACATGCTCAGCCATGGCAATTCCAAAGAAGGAAACACAAATATCAGTAAAACTCATCTTGAACTTGGAAATGGATGAATTTTGTATATGACACAGGTTGTTATGCATATAGGTATCCTTCAGAAATGGAGAGAATACACAAAAGACAAAGAATGACTGACTGACCTATTGGCAAGAAAATGACAACATATGAAATAAAACGTCATTATATGTGTTACCAGCAAATATATCGAGTGCATATTCAATAGTAATCAAGACATGCAAAAAATGATTGCTGCCTCTTTAGATTCATGTTCTGCAAATATTGCAGGTCTGAAGTTTAAGATAAAAATGTCAAAACCCAGTAATCCCATTCTCCAGAATAAGTCTGAGAGAGAGACAAACAGTAATGAGAGAATAAAGGCAAACACTTCTGAAATGTTTTAGACAAGTGCCAAACCCATAACATCAGTGTTTGTCAGGGGGTATATGCTCTTTCAAGAAAGTGGACATTAATAATCAGTGCATAATTTGGATTTGATTAATCAAATGTGGAATTGTCAATGAGAATATGGTAAAACTGAAAATTAGTCCAATGGTAACATCTGTGATCTCTCATTAGGGTGACAACTATACAAAGAGGCAGGACACACACAAAGGCACACATGCATACATATACACAGAAGCATACACACTCTATAATAAATTTTGAATAATGTATTACTTATGAAAATGTTCATGAAAAATATCAATATTTTAATGAAGTATTTGAAGAAAGATGAGAATTTATATTTCGTTTTATCTTGTAAAGTCAGCAGAATTTTTCTTTATTTCTTTGTTTAGAAAACATCAATATAAACACAACATTAATCAGGGCTTTCAGAAAGCAGATAGAGAAATGCACATACAAAACCTGATGGATTTTGTTTACCCATCGCACACTATGTTGTACTGTTTCCTTGATATAAGAATATGTCAAGAGTTTTATAGAGTCTGGTAGCCTTGGACTGATAAATGACTGAAAAAATGTGCTTACACTTGACATTATTCGAACTAAAAAAGTGTAGGATTGAATACTTCATGTAAGTACACACTGCTCAAAGAAAATAGAAGGTTATTTTTACCTTCCTTTAAACTGCTCAGTCATGAAATGTATAATCAAAAGCCAACAAAACCAGAAATCAAGGTCATTGGCCATTGATTCAACTTTCTTTTTCATTTGATGTGTAAATTAAAATCTCCTTCTGCTTTTATAGCATCTATAGTAAAATAAGTTATAGTTGTCTTATCCAATGGTAGTGGCTTCAAATATACTGCATCCTAATTTTATAAAAGTAAAATACATAATTCGTTAGGAAAAATTAAAGTGGAATAACTATGATCTGAATTGTGACTTATGCTAACATAATATTTAAGCGTATTCCTTGGGACTCAAGGTGTATCCCAGTCTTACAGTCCTTGCCTGGTTTGTGGAAAGCCTTGGGAATCAGACTTAAAATAGCACAATTTTATTAATTAAACACAAGTAGTTATATTACTTATAGTAAAATTTAATCTATGTTCCAAAGGATAAATTAAGATGTTCTTATTTGGTTTATTTTCAAATCTATAAAAATTTCTGGACATATGATATTAATTTAAAAAATTATGAATCAAGAAATTCTGAATACAGAAAATTATGAATCAAGGATCATAACATGTAAAGACATGAAATTTATGAAAATAGAATACAGTTAATAAGTAAAATTAATTCTGATATTGACACTGATTTGCAAACTGCAACAAAATGTACATCATTTTCAGGAACTTTGGATTTGCCACCTGAATGTAAATGCCATCATATTTTCAGTCATGATATGGCTTTGTACCACACAAGATGGCATTAATTGTATTAATTGTAACTATAGTGTTTGAAAACTATTTTGAATGAATTGAAGATGCTTTATTGACAGTAAAATTTTTAATTAATACATTTTTTATTATTTCAACTCATACACACTTAATAGGTACACTAGTTTCCTCCCTCCCTCCTCCTCCCAGCAACCCCCTGCTCCCCCTCCCCTCACCCCTCCCTACCCATCCCCCAGTGCCTCCAGCCCCAATTCCCTGAGTCCTTTCTTGTGCATGCCTGACTCTCCTTTGGGCCCTCCTCTCGGATGACATACAAGGACCCAGTGGCATTTCCCTGAACCCTTCCCTGTGTTCCCCTTAAGCATAGGAACACTACTGTGACTGTCAATCCCTTGCCTCCAAGGATCTTGGTGCCTTTAGCAGATGCTAGACTTTGTGAGGTCAATAGTATGTTGGACATTGCTCAGGGCATGCAAAGTCCAATTATGATTGCTTCGGCCCTAACTTGTGTGGAGTATCTTGCAAATCATTGCTCCTCCCATCCTTTTGCTCTTACACTCTTACCGCCCCCTCTTCCGCAAATGTCCCGGAGCTTCAGGATAGGGAGAGATTAGTCTGGCCTAGTTCTAGGTGGTTGATATAGAGTCTCTGAAGTTCTGGATAGTGGTTTGTTGATTTTCTTTTGCAGTTTTGCTTCTCCTGCAATGCCCTTCACTCCATCGTGTCACCCCCTGGCCAGAGACACAAAGCTGTTAAACTGGAGTCTTATTATAAGAGCACATTCAAGGGTAGATATAATACTTATACCCAAAAGTGGAATCGCAGGGTCATATGGCATTTGGCAATGGGAGAGGTCAATCACCCATTTGCAAAATGGTTACTTTTTAATCTTCCAGACTATATGCCCTCCCCTTCTGGTGAGTTCATACCCCCTTAGTTGTAAATGATCAGGAATGAATGTCTGTGAACTTAAGTAGGTGTCACATTAATTTCTTGCAGTCCTTGATGGAGGCCTATTTTCTCTACTGTAACATGGTCACTTTTCTCCTTGTTTCTGGTGTGGCCCTCCAACCCCATCCCTCATGTTCACTTACTGTAGGTAATACATAGATTTCCCTATGAGTGTCTCAAGATGGGCTGGGTGGGTTTGGTATTAGGAGCCACCTATTTGGGAGTACATATGGCGCTTAATTTTCTGGGTCTGGGATATTTCACTTAATATAATTGTTTCTAATGACATCCATTTCCCGGCAAATTCCAGTAATTCATCATTTTTGATGGCTGAGTAGTACTCCATTGTATAGATGTACCACAGTTTCCTTATCCACTTGTCAACTGTTGGACATTTGGATTGATTCCATGTCTTTGCTATTGTAAACAGTGCTGCTATGCCATTTGGTCTTTGACAAAGGGGCCCAAAAAATCCAATGGAAAAAGAACAGCATCTTCAACAAATGGTGCTGGCAAAACTGGATCTCCACATGCAGAAGATTAAAGCTGGACCCATACTTATCACCATGTACAAGACTTAATTGCAAATGGATCAAGGACCTTGATATCAGGCCAGAGACTATAAAAACCATAGTTGAAAGGATAGGGAACTCCCTCGAGCTGATTGGACTAGGCCAACATTTCCTAAACAGACATCCAATGGCACAGTCACTGCTACCAACTCTCAACAGTTGGGATCTTGAGAAATTAAAGAGCTTCTGTTCAGATAAAGAGATTGTCACACGAGCTCAAAGGCAACCCACAGAATGGGAGAAAATCTTCACTAACCACATATCTGATAGAGCTCTACTTTCCAGAGTGCACAAAGAACTTAGAAAACTAAACACCAAGGAAAACAATGGCCCAATTAAAAAAATGGGCCTTGGAACTTAAAAGAAATTTTACCAGGGATGAAATTAAAATGTCTAACAAATATCTTAAAAAATGCTCCACTTCCTTAGCCATCAGGGAAATGCAAATCAAAACTTCCCTGAGATATCATCTCACCCCGGTCAGGATGGCAAAAATCCACAATACAAACAACAACAAATGCTGGAGAGGATCTGGAGAGAGGGGAACTCTCCTACATTGCTGGTGGGAATGCAGGCTCATACAGCCACTCTGGTGAGCCGTCTGGAGATTCTTAAAGAAATTAAAGATTGAAATGCCATATGACCCTGCGATTCCACTTTTGTGTATAACCCCCCATACAGCAGAGGTTCACCTTGATAGCACAAGCACGACAGTAAAACTTTTCCTTGAGGCTTGAACATATAAATCATAATGTGGAAATCATTGATTTTGCCTACAGTTTTATTTATTTCTCTTTGAAAGGAATTTCAAAAATAATTGAGACAACTGTAATAACGTGCACATTGTTGTGTTGCTTGCTTCTTTCCTTACTTAATAGAGGAAAATTAAAATTACAATAATATTTCAATCTCAAAAAAGATGCTTTTAAACTCCAATCTAAAAGTTGGTTATAAAATGGTATGATTTCGGCCATTCCACAGTGAAAACCAAAGCTTTAGGTTATTTAAATTTATATCCCAATATTTGAGAACAAATGTCTGTAGGACCCTCAGCTGTCCAATTCTCACTTCACAGGTATTTTTCAGTGAAGCAATTTAGGAGAGCATAGTTCAGCCTAGCTGAACTGAAGCAATACACAAACAATTGTTCTGGAATTCTAAAAGATCTAACCCAGGCTTAGAAAAATTCAGCTTAATACATGTAGTAATGCATGAGTTTCAAAAATTGAAATATAAAATAGACCTTGAGTATGCATGAGGTTCATGATTCAATCCTTGGAAATATCAATCAATACACAGATAACTACATTCCTATATCTATGGGATATTGCATGACCTTAAGAATCAATCAACCTTATTCTGAGTTCTGAACAGAGAAATATTACTTTTTCAGATTCAGCTTTTCTTTTCAATCATCTCTTTCAGAAATCTACCGTTTGGTATTTCATCCATGACCTCCACCCAACTTTCATGGAATGTCAGCAATAAAAACAGAACAGGGTTGATTAAAAATCTTTTGATATAATTCTGACTTGCATACTATGCTTGTTTTGAAAGTCACTCCAAGTTTATACATGGAGGACAATGATAGCACAGAATTCAATTTGAGTCAGTCATTATTGATCATTGAGGGTGTTTTAATCCTGAACTCCTTGTCAACACCAATGTGACTCAGCCAGAGTTACTAGACAACATGAGAATGTCTTGCTTGGTGAAAGTGATTGGGAGATTTTTGAAAACAATATTTTAATGATCAGAAATAAACAATATCAAATTTCAACATCTTTCATCCCTAAAGTAGCTGCACAAAATTTTTATCTGTAAACATAAGGTTAGAATTATTTTGTTTTTTGAACATATATGAAATGAAATTTGATAAATGTCTTGCCAAACATTCTGGACTCATTATAGCATATTCCTACTGACTGTCATGCACCATTCTCAACAGAAAACATCAGGTATTACATGAAAATGAGTTAAACATGACTCAAGTTAGGTAACTTATTCTTGTAGGAGAAAAAAGGACATAAATTATAACAATTGAAAAATGAGATTAACTGTGATAGACAGATAGATAGAATTTTGCATTTAGGTTAAAGATTGATTGATAGATGGCCAGTTTCTGAATTTTATCTGAAGCTCAATTTGCTTAAACTCATAGGAGGATTTATTCTATTTTGTCAAGTAATAAAAAAACTCTATAAATTTTTAAACATATCCTGCCTCTGATTGACAGCATTCAGAAGCAGAATATTTAGGATGTGAATTTAGCTGTCAATTTAATGATAATATTCTTTAGTCAAATAACCTGGATAATTTAACTTTTTTATTTAAAAATTCAGTGATTTGAAATGGCATAGTCAATAGTTGTTAATTTTGTATGGGTGCTATAATTAATGATTTAGAGCAAAAGTCTTCTCTTGATGAAGTAACATTGTTTTAGAGTACTTCAAAAGAAGTCTATTTATATGTAATCTGTATATGTCATATGCTACAAGCCACAAAAATCTTCAATGTTTTTCTCAAAGTTGCATCTTTTCCGAATTACTTTTCATTTTTAATTATTTATCTTATTCTGTAACTACCTATTAGGTCTAGGGCTGCACAGACAAACCTTCCATCTTCAGCGAATACTCTAAAGCAATTACTCCAGCAATTAAATTATGTAAATCTGTGGTTGAATTATGGCTTTAATCATCTGTCTCACTTTAGATTCAATGTATCTGTCAGAGAAAAGAATCACATATTACTGTTTTGATACAATTTTCAAACAAACTGATTTTATAAGCAACAGTGAAGAATGTGGGGCAAGGAAATGTTTTGAAATAAAAGGTTCTTGGGAGATTTTTAAGGAGATATAGACTAAATTCTTCAAAGTAAGAAAAACAGCAAAAGCATAACAATCTAAACCTAATTTTTTAAAAATTACAAACTATTAGAATTAAATTTCATGTACTTCTACAACTTTTTGCAAAGATTTAATTTGAAAAAACATGGATTTGGGAATGTTATATGATTTTATACTTCAAATGAAACATTACATGTTAATTATTTAAAATAAATATTTTAAAATAGTACTCTGTGCTACATATTTAAAAGATGGATACTTGCTTAAGTGCTTTTGACTTAATCCAAACCTTTGTAACAAATATATACTCACAAGTAAGTGATCATTAAATCATTAATGTGGGACTTTCAGACATATGAAGCGCACTATTGGAAAACTCCACTGCTCTTTTCAGTTAGTATTATAGCAGAGTAAATGTGCTCAAAGACAAGATATCCCCACAGAGGTTAATGCCTCTCTCCCTCAGCTCTTTTTAATATTCCTTAAAGAATTATAAAACACATTTAGTTTATTCATTAAAAGAAAGAAAAAAAACATCAAATAGGAATGTTTTAAGCAGACAGAAACAAAGAATGAAACAGCATCAATTAACAGTTAACAAGCCTTTGACATATGTTATTGTTCTCCTTTGTATTATGAAAATAAAAGAATTAAGGAGTCAAGTAGTCTATTAAAAATCTAATCTGTCCTTCTTTCTCTTACATTTTCTGTTTTTTCCCTTGTGAAAAAATCTGAAAAATAATGTAAAACAGCTATTTGCTAAGTTGAAAGAACTAAATTGATAGGCTGTAAGAACTTAAAGAGACAGATCAATTGAGAGAATCATTTCAAATTTGTTGACTAATTTGTTTTGAACACAGTTCTTCTTTGTTCCTTAGCACAATTTTCTCAGCATTTTCCACTGGGAAAGAGCTTTTTTTATTGATAAAACTTAACTTGCATATAAATGCAGAGGATGAAAATGTCTTCATTAGCGGCCTAATAAAAAGTATTACTTGAAATTATTCTTCAATTTTAAGAGCCTGAACTTTAATGAAATGAGCATTTTTTTTTGTTTAGGAGTCACCCAATGGTGCAGGTTGTTGGTGTAAGCTGCCATAAATATATATGTTCAAATAAATGTATCTTTTCTTTTTTGTTGAATAACTAGTTATCCCAGAACTGAAGAAATATGACTAAAAGGCAAAATATAGAAGTGCGTAAACATTTAATAAAATTGAAAAACAAATGCACAACCATACTTTATCTAGAGCAAGAATCAACAAGCAATGCGGTCAAGTCACATCCACACCATAAACATGGTAGGATATTTTGTAGTCATTGATTGCATGTAGAAAGTAACTGTAGAACTTCATGGCACGCATATACAACTTAAAATTTAGTCTTCATTTTTATTTGTTAAATAAATTCACATTGCCATTATGGTCTGATTATCTTAATACGATTATGACATGTTAAATTGTGGAGAATTTAAGGAACAGGAAAATGGTCACTGGTTCTCATACCTAAAATATTTACTACCTGACTCTTTACATCAGATAATTATTAATTGAGTTGTACCAGAAAAGCTTAAAGATAATGGAAATAATTTGTAGAAATTCTCCAGATGTTGCCAGAAGAGCAAATAAAAATGCTAATATTAGCAGTGTTCCCTGTGGAAACACTGGTCCAAAAAGAAATGTGTGAACACTCCTTTGTGAGAAATCCAGAAATAAAATAATAAGTTTCTGTACTTGGGAAACATATCACCAGACACATGGAAACTGATAGGAAAACTCTTGGTGTTCACTTGTCATTGCACACTCTCTAGAACAACATGGAGAAGCAGAAAGGAAACAATGGCTTACAACTTTTATCTTAATTTAGTAACTTTTAGTTACTAAGAGAAACACTAGATTGTACCTTGTAGTTAATATTCTTACCTCCCTCACAGTCTAGATTCTATCTTGCTTGAAAGTCAGTGCCGTAAAAGTGCCATGTCAGGACCATGGTGAACTATGTCAGTGATTTGAAGTTGTTTACATGCATCTATTATAATCTCTTTCTAGGTCAGTATGACATCATTAGAAGAAAGTTCATTGGTACTGGCCTTTAATTGGAGAGTGGAGATAATTTACCAATGTCTAAAATTTAGATCTTTTCAGGTGCAATCTGTGGGAAACTTTGCATGAATGTGAACACTAACAGGAAAGTGGAATACCAAGTTAAGAGCTACTGAGGATGGATATGATGGTTAGGAGCATCACACATTTACTATCAATGTTATTTCCTTTCCCCAGCTCAGAAAACATTGATGGCAAAAATGTCCATTTGAAAGCCTATCTCTCGATAGGGAAAGAGTTAAAACATGCATGCATAGAATTAGCTTTTTAAGTGTGATTCTTCTGTCTCTGTCTCCGAATGCCAGTTGCCCATGGCATACTTTAGATATTAGGGAGTCTTTGAAAAAAAAGAAGAAAAGAGATCAGGAGGTTTTCTCCTTCATAGGAGGAACAAAGGGAAGCAGACAGAGGGCGATGTAGTGGCCAGCTCTACTGCATTGTGAGAAGAGAGCACATATCTAACATTTTATTATTTTCAGGGGCTTCCTTAGAAACTGTTTATGTCTTGCAAACTCAGATGTGCTGTTGTAATCTGACATACTCTAGAAGTCAAGGCACTGCTAAGAAGAAAAGATCAATTGCAAAATCGCCAGAGAATTCATAGTATTACTGATACTAAAATTAGTAGGCGAGAAAGTACAAGCTCCTAAAATAAGGTGGAAAATCTTCCCATCAAGAATGTATATGCACAAATCTAGATACTTCCACAGTAAAATGTTTTAAACTTTCTATGAACCATCAGTTGGTCAGACTAAAAATTTGTTTTCTTTCAGAAAGCCAATTTATAAAGAATGGGAGAGGTATACCCCTGCCCCCTGCCAAATGCTCGGATTCTCAAATAAAATTGCAAGTTACACAAAGGTCATGGTCTGTAGTCCAATTAAAAAACCAAAATAGATTTCTAAAAACAGACCTTAAAGAAACAAAAACATGTGGCTATCAGAGAAAATGCTTCAAAACAGCTGTCATGAGGACATTCAGTGAGCATACAAAAATAATCATGGAGAAGCAATATAAACAAATAGGGAATATGTACAAATTATCAAACAAATTATGGATCTCAATACTATAATCAATAAGTTGAAAAAAGTCATAAAAATTTTGGAGCAGCAAATTTGAGTAGGCAAAATATAATGAGCAAACTTAAGTACAAGTTACTGGTTACTCTATGTGTTGAGGTGAGACACCACACAAATTAAGCAACTTAAGGGAGAAAGGTAAATTTATTCAGCTTACAATTCCAGAGGACAGAAACTGTCCTTTCACAGTGCAAAAGGCATGGTTAGCAGCAGAAGCTGGAGACAGGGATATAGGACTAATACATCTCAAGGCCCACCCTCTGTGACTGTTTTCCTCCAGTAAGGCTCAAAATCCTAGATACTTCCCAAATACATGAGACTGTGGGGAACACATTTCAAACCCTGACAAAGAATTAAAATAGTTTAGAATTATTACTTAAGAAATAATGGTGAAAAACTCAAAAATATTGAAAGAAATGGGATCTCTAATACTAATCACACACAATGGATTTCAGATAAAATTAGTGTATTTCTGAATTTCTCATTCCAGTATAGAAGCTAAAATTGGTGAATACACAAACGAAATGTAATTTTTGACGATAACACATAACATTAGAGAAGGTGAAAATAGATAAAGCTTTTGTATGAGATTAGTACCATTGTCTACAGTGCTGTGGAATATGACTTTCCCTCCTCCATCCTATGGCTCTTGTGGCGGGGGCGGGGGAGGGTGAAACGTATAATCTCCCTTTTTTTACATGATGGGATATTGGTGAAACAAGTCTTATGTATGTAACCACTGCTGCTGTAAATTCCTAGGTGCAAAAACTGTGTCATATCTAGAAGATAGCTTTCTACAGTTCTTCTCTTGCACTATAGTATTCCTCTACAGTCCTTTATCCAGCTCTTATGTTCTTTCTGACTTCTCTTTTATGATATTCCCTGCGTATCACATATAGTGTGACACAGATTTCTCATTTAGGATGAACATTTAACAATCAGTTTTTCACAGTACATTAAACAGTTATGAATCTTTGCATCAAAAATTTAAAACAACAAAGTTTTCTCTGACCAAGTTTGAGAGCAACAATATTTTATGGGTAGAGATATAATTAGAGTACACTTTGACAGCATGTCATTTAATAACCAAACAGTAACAGGTGTCTCCCTGTGGATTCTAACTTCCTCACTCATAAACTATGAAGTGGCTTACAGTATTAAGTATGAGTTCCTCCTATTGAGTGGACCTAAAATGCAAGCAATTGGTTACCACCAAAACAGTTACATCACTATTTTTCTGTTGTGTACACAGCTTGCTTGACAGGTTGATACCATAATTGCATGATTGGTGATTGAGTAATTTACATTGATAGCTTTTATTGTTCAACAACTTTCATGGAACCTTTTGGCACTATGAATCCTATCCAGCAAAGAGAAACTTTCTACATTGGTTTCTCTATATTTGCAAATCAAGCAGTGTGGAGTCTTCAGCAGTAGTGTTTACTACCTAGTTCTGGTGGCCATCCAATAGGGATAACAGAGATCTGTGTTGTTTTGCTGTACTCTGGAACCTCCCTGATCAACAATCCAGAAAGAGTTATCTTACACCTGTCATTGGGATTCTTGTTTAGAAACCAACATTATTGAGATATAGGGTCTCTTTCCTCAAACACTTTTTTAAAATTATTTGTCTTAATTTATAAGATAGTACATTTATGTATGACTTTAGATACTTTCCCAGCTCCTTGTCTCCCACATCTGCCCACCTCCACCGCTACTTAAACATCTGCATTCCAGTAACTCTACTTTTACTCTTTATTATCTTTTTATTAACCTCTCTCTCTTAACGTATCACCTGCAATGTTCTCTGTCTTATTTCCTGAAATTTTTACGTATTCTGAGTCAACACAAAAATCCAAAAATTCAAAGCTTGGATTCATATAAGAGAAACAGCATGTGACATTTGTTTCTTTTTTTGAGCCCGAATTTGCTTGCATGATATAATTTTCATTTCCATACATTTTACCTATAATAATTTCATTTTTCATTCTGTAGAACAATATTTCATTATGATATCTACCACATTTTCATTATCATCTTATGGATATCTAGATTGATTACAATCTTGGCTTTTATGAATAAAGTGGCACTATATATGGGTAAGCAAGTATCTCTGTATTTGGAGCTGACGTCCTTTGGGTATATAGCTAGGAATAGTAGATCTGGACCACATACCAGTTGTATTCCCAGCTTTTGATAAATCTCCTCACTGATTTCCATAATGATTGCATTAATTTACATTTCCACTAATAATAAATAAATGTTCCTAATCCTCTAAATCCTTGCCAGAATTTTTTTTACCATTTCATTTCTTAAAACTAATGATTATGTTCAGGGTGAGATGATATCTCAAAGTTGTTTTAATTTATATTACAGCAATTTTCAAACTTATACATTTCTAGGAGTAATACATGTATGTGTATGTTGAGGCCATACGGGAATTATTCTGGATTGCTCCACCTCCTTATTGTTTTGGTTTGGGGGTTTCCCAGGATCTGCCTTCCAGGGCCAGCCACCATTTTTACATGGGATCTGAACTCAGGTCCTTTTGCTTGTGAGGTAGAAGCTTAACCCCTAGCCATTTATCCAGCCCCTAGAATAATCATTACAAAGGGTAATACCAGGACTTGGGAGAGACTCAGTGGGTAAAGTGTCTGCCCAGCACGCATGAGGACCTGAGTTCAGAACCCAGAATCCACCTAAACACTAGAAGTGGTTACACACAGTTGTAACCCCAGCACTGAGGGTACAGAAACTGGCTGATCCCTGAAGCTTGCTGACATCTACCTCTGGCTCTGCAAGCACAAAAGACCAATGAGTAAAGTAGCCGTCCAGGAAAGAAGGATGCAGGCAAAGGAATGTGAACAACCAGTAATCCTCCATAACACGTGGTAAACTAGCAGAAAATGAGGACTTGGATTCAAAGAAGAATAGTAGAGCTCACCCTGGCCCACTCAGACAGCACAAGGGGCTGCAGATTTCTGGCACCGTCCCACTTGGATCTGACTAGGTTTAAACGAACCTTTCTGACTTTTTTTTTTTTAAATGTCATTAAAGTTATATCACAGGGCTGGAGAGATAGCCTAGAGGTTAAGACTTTGCTTTACAAGCAGAGGGTACTGAATTTGGACACCAGGTCCCACATAAAAAAACGTCAGAGGAAAACGTTGGCGGCCTGCATTTCCCGTCATGGAAGGTGGAGCCTGGGAAATATCAAAGAGAAGCACAAAGAAGGTAGACGCAGGGGCTGGTGAGGTGGCTCAGGGGTTAAGCCCCTGGCTTGCAGGCAGAAGGTCCTGAGTTCGGATCCTAGACCCCGCGTATAGGACGCCTGGAGGTAATGGGGGCGGCCTGCGTTTCTGGTCCTGAGGTAGGGCGGAGCCTGTGAATCCAGGGGCAGAGTAAACAAGGAGGAGGTGAGGCGTCCATGGTGGTTCCCAAATTCGTCCATGGTTCTACACACACATATATATACATGCGCACACATACACATGCATGAGCACATGCATAGTTGAATAAATAAAAAAAATGTAAAAAAAAAAGAAGGTAGAAGCAATCAATCCAGGATGATTCCTGAAGTCACCCTAGGGCCTCCACATGGACACACAGTGTTCTCTGATACACACACACACACACACACACAAGTAATAATAATAATAGTAATAAATAAAAATTTAAAAATGTAAACATTCAAAAAAAAGAAAAATTTTTGTTGAAATAGGAAAAATCAAATATGCAATGTAATCAATAATTTGATAATTTTGTAAATGATAATTCAGCTTCTTGCCTAAAAACTTAAAATATAATTTTAGTATAAAAATAAAAGTTAGAGATTTTATCTTTGATTAAATTATATTAATTATATGTATACATGTATATGCATTATATAAATATATATATATCCCTACACATATTTTAGAGGAATACAATGTGATCAATATTCTATCTACTTACCTATCTACCTATTTACCTATTTATCTATCAATATTCTATCATGGAACTAAATGAAAAAATGATTCTTTTTTGTTGACATTTGAAAAGGCTAAGTGACAATTACATACTTGTGATCTGCTACCACAACTGTTTCATTACTGAAATAGTTTATCACATTAATATTACTTACACTTGCTTTGGAAGTCCAGAGATGTAATGAGAAGTTCTCTTGACAAATTTTTCATTTGCAACTTGATCATCATTATTAATAGCATTTATCTGCATACATTGATCATTATTTCTATATAAAATTCCAACCCAAGACACTGTATCTTATTAGGGGCATACCATTGTAATACCATAGTTCTTAGTTTTACATTGTAATACCATAATTCTTTGTCTCACAACTATATCCTTTTTTAAATTTATAAACAAAATATATGGAGTTATCAGGAATCTTAATATGATTACAAGTAATTAGCTATATTAGTTGATACATGTACAGAGTCCCAGGGAGATTCTGTGTCTTTTCTAAGTTAGCAGAGCCAGTGGCAGGATCCAGAGATCTTTGATCTTGGTTCATCCCAGCACATTATATCTTTTTGGTATCTTTTTGCTTTACTGCTTTGCAATCTTATGTAACAAATAAACAAACAAACAAACAATCATAAGAACAATTCCATAGACACAGAAGACCCTGAAGAGCAAGCTTAAGAAGCTGCACATGATAGGTTGTGGATCTAATGGATGCTACCATCAGGTATTGAGTGAGGAAAATAGCATCTATCTGTTGTTTGAGGAGACAGAAAATTACTGTCTGGACCAAGAACAAACAGTTCTTCACGAAATCACAGTTCCGATCTGGAGTTTTCCACTCATGAACAGATTGAGATAGAGCCATGTACTTTTGTTTTCTTGGCCTACTTGGGGTTTAACTAGAGTCTTTGGTATGATCCTGGGCTTATGACTGCCTCTTAAAGCCTAGTAAACTGACAAGTGAATACTTAATGATCAGTCAGTACATTTGGTATTATCCACTTTAAAAATAAAAACCTTTCCCTCCTTATTTTTAAGGAGGTCCAAAATTGATTTCTGTTATGTAATGGATTCAAAACATTAATAAGGTAATGAAATTCATTCAGCTATCTTAAACTGTAAGAGAAATATAAAATAAAGGAAAACATGGATTATAGAACAAATAAAACCATGGGTTGAAGATATATTTAAGAAATATAAAAGTTAGAAATCATCATCATCTTCTCAGTATACTAAGTGTAATTCAAAGAATCAACTTTAAAGATGCAAGTACTTATGATTATTATTTGAATAGACAAAACAATGTAAGAAAGAGTTTAATTATATAGGAAATGTGCCAAAGGAAGCTTAAGTGGTAGACGGGGTTATAGGTTTTAGAAGTCATGTTGCTTTTGCATAACTGCTTTATTCTTAATAATTACCTATTTTATTTTCAATAGAATAGATGTTAGGAAAATATATTTGCTATTTTTAAATATTTTTCATTTTAGAGAAAATGTGTCATATATTCGGGTTTTATATTAAATTGATAGGTCAGAAAGCCCAATGAGAAAATAATCAAATAATTAAGTGTAAATATAGACAGCCTAAAATATTTAAGTAATTCAAAATGCTCAGTGTTCGTAAGAGAATAAGTAATGCTTCGGCAAAATAAGCTAAAATATAAAATTTTTAGAATATTCCCAATTATATTTTAAAAATTCAATAGTACATTAAGATCTTTAAATTTTAACACAGTAATAGTTATCTTAGGGATTATGGAATGAGGAATAATGATTTTATGCACAAATATCTAAGAATGAATTCTTCATTAAAATATTAAAGGAATGCCCTTTTGTAGTTACAGCCTATGAGATGTTAACTCTCTGCAATATCTCGCTTATTCATGATACCATCATGATTATTCTTTTTTAGCTTTTTTTTCCAGTTTGGTATGTGTGTGCATGTGTGTGTACTTACGTGTATGTGTGTAAGTGAGCACTCACAAGTTCCACTGTGTCTGTGCCCATATGCAAGTCAGAAGGCTTCACCTTGAAACAGAGTCTCTTCTACATTGCTTGCATTGTATGCTCCAAGCTAGCTGCCCTGGTAGTTTTGAGAACTTCATCTGCCTTTGCTTCACATATCAGTACAAAAACAGTGAAATTGCAGTTGCTTTGCTGTCACGTCTGTATATGAGCCCTCAAATTTCAAATCAGATTTCCATACTCATGCTGCAGTCCTTTTGTAACCAAGCCACTTTACTACCCTTTTTATTTTTTATAGACATCTTACTATGTTGTTCTGGCTAGTCTCAAAGTCGGGTTTTCTGGCCTTTGTCTACTGAATACTGAGACTGACAGGTGTGTACAGCCTGCTAAAAAAAACCTTAATTTTTAACTTTAGCCTGGATTAAACTAATTTTTCAGTTCAAATCTATACCTGAGTATCTGAATTTTCATCCCAATATGTCATTGTCCAGTTTAATGAGCTTTTGAAAATAATGCATTTTGCTCAAAAGTAATTTATCATTTTCTATGTTCACAAGCTTGTTGAGAATTACAGAGATCAGAGATACAAACCTGCACATCGCTTCTCCAGATATATGAAAACATGAGAATAAACTAAATTATAGAATTATCTAATTACAGTTTTGAAGTATACTTTATTCATGTAATATGGAAATCTGAGGCCAAATCCATACCAGCTCCTTTGAAAAACAAAACAAAACAAAAATACTCTTCCTCTGAGGAGCCCTACCTCTATGTCTTGGTGTATTTCACTCTCCTCGGTCACATACACCATGAGCCCCTCCATTACATTGCACACACCTCTAAATAAGTGACCATTAGTCTTCATTTGAGAAGCATTTAGCAATTTGTTTGCCATTCTATGACCTAATGGTAGTTTTTATCAGTCCCACTGAGAGCATGAATGTAAATGAAATGAGTATAAATGGAAAACATTTCTAAATCAAAATTTGTACCAAATTCTCCCAAAAACCACATGCTGCAAAAAGAGAGAAAAAGTGTTTTTGATAATTAAATTTTTCCAAGTTTTACAGCCATAAAGAGCAATTATCCCTTTCCTCCTTCCCCTTCTCTTTCCCTTCCCCCTCTTCCTCTCTTCTTCTTCTCCCTTCATCAATCCATCCCAATCTTTCCCACTGTCCTTCCCACCCTCCTGTCTGACCATCTCTGTAGGTTCCACGGTTCCCTCTGGATCCTCTGCTCAAGTGGGGGTTCAGGCCTCTGTGGCAGACTAAATGACTTTTCCCTGGCCAGATCTACTGATAGGGGCACTCCCCTTCACCCGTCTAGCCCTAGCCCCTAAGGTTCCTACTACATGTAACTATTTTTTCTGAGATACTCACTGGTCTAAGGGAACATATTGGTATGTCAGCTATTGGGCAGGTCTGATGAAGATGTCTCCTTGTTCCTAGATGCAGCAACCCTGCCTTGAGTGAGTATCTCATTCAGAGGTGGACCTCCCCATCTTTAGGCTTCTACAATCTTACCACCCCCTCTTCTGAAGTTTCCCTGAGCATTATGATAGGAAGAGATTTGTTTGACATGATTCTAGGTGAGCATTGCAGGGTTGCTGGTACTCTACATTCTGGTTGGCTGTTGTCTATTTCACTGTTCTTCCACTGCACTAGACTGTGTCCTGTCTCAGTGTTGAGATCCTTACCTATTCAAAGATATAATGAAATGGGTCTTTAGATGGAAGTTTTCTCTTGGGTGTTTGCGATTAGTATTGAGATATCTGATTCTGTCCATTGTCATTTTACTCCCTGTCCACTGTTGTTTAGATTGGTAAACAGTGCTGGGCATATATCGTGGGGGACAGAGTTAGTAAGCAGGTGGTTGATTAAGTGGAGGCTAACTCCACATTCTATTATGTCCGATTCCTATTTTTTCCTTTCCTTTAAGCCTTTTCTTATAGAATTTTTTTTTACAGTTTACCCTTGTCCTTTTTTCCCCCCTCTTTAGGTATCTCCCCAGCCTTGGCGTGTGGTCCTTTGTGTATGTGCTTATTGTAAAAGTTTCTGTTTGATACCATCAACTTAATGGTTAATGCTAGGAACACTTATAAAACATAATATACAGTGTTTGTCTTTCTGCTTCTGGAATATTTTGTTCAGTATGATTTTTTCCAGTTCCATGCATTTACTGGCAAATTTCATTAGTTTATCCTTCCTGAATAGGATTCATTTGGATATATTTTCATGAACCGTTGTTCAACTGCTGGATATCTAAGTTCTTCCATTTCTTCGTAATTGTAAAAAGAGCTATGTACATATTGGTACATGTGTCTTTAATGTAGGATGCAGTGTTCTTTGGGACTATTCCCAGGAGTGCTATAACTGGGTCATAAGGCATTTCTACTTTTAACTTTTTTATGTAACTCCAAATTGATCTTCAAAGGGCTTGTATGAGTTTACAATTTCACAAGCAATGTATGAGGGTTCCTTTCTACCCACATCCACACCAGCATTTGATGATGTTTGTGTTTTGGATCAAAGCCATTCTGATGGATTAAGATGATATCTCAGAGCAGTTTTAATCTGCATTTCTCTAATGGCTAGGCAGGTGGAACATTTTAAAAAATGTTTGTCAAACATTTGAATTTTGTCTTCTGAGAAGTTTATTTTCGGTTCCATAGCCCATCTTTTTTTTATTTTTCAGCTCATACAAACGTAATAGATACTCCTATCCCCTCCCTTCTTATACCCCACCCTGGACCTCCCTGTTCCCTCCCGCCTTTTCCCCCTCCCTCCCTTTCTCCCAGTGCCCCTCCCCCATCACTGAAGCATCCTTTAATGTTTATATCAAACTTTCCTCTGGGTCCTCCTCTCTGATGAGGTGTAAGGACTCAGTGGCACTTCCTACAACTCTTTCTTGTGTTCCCTTTAAGTATAGGAACACTATTGTGACTGTTAATCCCTTGCTTCTAAGGATCCTAGTGCCTTTAGTCCATGCTAGACTTTGAGGGGTTAACAATATGTTGGTCACTGAGCAGATCATGCAGAGTCCTATTATAATAGCTTCGGCCCTAACTTGTGTGGCATATCTTGCATAACATGACTCCTCCCATCCTTGTGCTCTTACAATCTTACCACCCCCTCTTCCACAAATTTCCCTGATCCATAACCCATCTTTTAATGGGGTAGTTTAGTTCCTTGGTATTTAGTTTTTGAAATTCTTTGTGTGCTCTGGATATTAGTCTGGATATTAGATGTATGGCTAGTGAAGATGCTCTTCCATCCCAGAGGTTGCTTTTTTACTCCATTGAAGTCTCTTTTCTTGAGCAAAAGCTTTTTAATTTCATATAAACCAACTTTTTAAGAGTTGGACTTATTCTCTGTGCCTTTGGGGAGAGGGTATTATTGAGGAAATGCTGGCCAAGGCCAATCCATTCGAGGGTATTCTCTACTTTTTCTTGTAGGAGTTTTATAATCTCTGGTCTAATATCGAGGTCTATGATCTATTTGGTGTTGATTTTTGTGCAGGGAGACAAATAAGAGTCAGTTTCATTCTTCTGCAAATGTATATCCAATTTTCCAACAAAAATCCAATGGATTTTTTTGGCAGCTATTTCAAAAGTCTGTTGAATGTAGGTGAGTGAGTTTACATTTGAGTCTTCAACTCTAATCCATTGGGCAATAGCTCTGTTTTGGAGACAATACCATGCTGTTTTAATTACTGTGATTTCACGGTAAAGTTTAAGGTCTGATATGGCAAATCTTCCAATGGAGGTTTTTTTATTTTTATTTTTTTATTTTGTATATGTGTGTATGTGTATCAGAGGGCACTGCATGTTCCTGTGGAGGAGTAAGGGTGACTTCAGAAATCATCCTGGACGCCTTCTATATCCTTCTTGCTTTACTCAGGGACTGCTGGGATTGCCCAGGCTCTGGCCACCAGGGCTGGAAGTGTGGGCCGCTGTTATTTCTGCCTTGCAAGACAGAGTCTTAACCCCTGAGCCATCTCTCCAGCCCTGGACATTTTTTTTAAGTTTCTTTCTTTCTTTCTTTCTTTCTTTCTTTCTTTTTCTTTCTTTCTTTCTTTCTTTCTTTCTTTCTTTCTCTTTCTTTCTTTCTTCTCTTTCTTTCTTTCTTCTTTCTCTCTTCTCTTTCTCTCTCTCTCTCTCTCTCTTCTCTCTCTCTCTCTTTTCTCTCTCTCTTTCTTTCTTTCTTTCTTTCTTTCTTTCTTTCTTCTTCTTTCTTTCTTTCTTTCTTTCTTTCTTTCTTTCCCTCCTTCCTTCCCTCCTTCCTTCCCTCCTTCCTTCCCTCCTTCCTTCCCTCCTTCCTTCCCTCCTTCCTGTCTCTCTCTTTCTCTCTCTCTCTCTTTCTCTCTTTTTCTTTCTCTCTTTCTTTCTCTTTCTTTCTCTTTCTTTCTTTGTATCTGAAGGCACTGTGTGTTCCTGTAGAGTACCAAGGGTGATTTTGAGTATCATCCTAGATTGCTTCTCGTCCTTGGTGCTTTGCTCTAGGATCTTCCAGGCTCTGCCTTCCTAAGATGGAAGTATGAGGCTACTGCCATTACCATCTGGCATTTTTTATGTGGGACCTTAGATCCAAACTCAGGACCTTCTGATTGGGAGGCAGTGTCTTAATCCCTGAGCCATCGCTACACACATCTAATGGAGTTTTTATTACAAAGTATTGTTTTTGCTATCCTGCGTCTTTTATGTTTCCATATGAAATTTGAGATTGTTTTACCAATTTCTGTCAAGAATTGGTTTGGAATTTTGATTGGTATTGCATTCAATCTATACTATACAAAATGTTACTTTTTAACAGTAAAATACAATTACTTATTTTCGTTAATTATGTTCATGGTGAATATGCTTATTGTATGAGAGCTTTTATGATGGTTTCAATGATTTATGATTTGAAATAATTTGCAGATATCTAGAAATTGTAATAAACTTCCTTTTATTTAACTAAAATTATAGATTTGCTAATTATTCACTTTTTACACTATGACTTTTTAGTATAATAAATACCGTATCACAGTGGAACTTATTTACTAAAATGTAATTTTACTGTATTTCAATAAAATTATTTTAAATACAATGTTTAAAATATCATAGGAACTTCTTAATAAATTCAAAATTAGAATATTCTATTGACAGGGTGAATATGTACTTTTATGTCAATCAATATTTCCCATAGATATGAGCTAATACAGATAGCCATTCCCTCATATTAAAAATAGTAATTCAACTAATTCTTGGAGCTCAAATACTTCTATTATTTTCAAAATGATTATACTGAATTTGCTCATATGAACATTTAAAAAGCAATGTAAAACATTATAGACTTTTTTCATTCATTTTCACTGCTATACCTATAGAACAGTGATTTTTTTTTCTTTCTTTGGTGTATAAAATACAAATCTGACTTGAAAAACAATATTCTACATCTTAATTCGTAGTTCTCATTGCATCATTATCTGCATTTAATAGATGTGAAAGTAACATGTTTTGTTTTGAAGGCTTTTCTCAATATATATTTTGCTTAATTAAGTTTAAATGAAAAGTTAGAATTTTGAAATCCTTTTTGAGACATTGCTATAGATAAATGAATTCATTAAATTATCAAACAACCTAAACCTAAACCTGGGAAATAACAAAGCACATTTTTGAAGGATTTTAGAAAGTAATTGCTCAACTGATGTATTATTTCTGATTTTTCTGCAGCATTGAGCTCTGAAGTCTTGATCCAAAACAGACAAGGCCTTAATAACAAGGTACCTTTCTTTGAAGAGGGTCACCTTGAAGCCCATACTTAGGGTCTCAGAAGATGAGAGAGAATGGTGAAATCAAGAAGGAAGATTAAGGAGGAAGCCAAACCCAGAAAGCCATTTAAAGGTCAAAAGAAAATGATAAATCCTGCTACATTATTTGAAAAATAGCTTCTGCTCATGCATAAATGCCAACATTTGAAAATCATTATTAGCAATATCAAAGAGGAAAAAGCTTTCTTTTGACCCTGTCAAGGTACTGAACAAGAAGTTTCTTTGGTATAGAATGAATAATTCTGTTAAAACTAGAAAGCATGAAGCCCAAGAAGCTTTATGTTATAGTGTTAATCCCAAGTAACTCTTAACAAATGTGGCAAGTGCATTCACGGCTTAAATGGTACTTGTAGACATATTTGATTTAACTTTATATGGGGGATACTATTGTAAGCAAGGCTCAACATTCATGCGAATTGCTCAGTATTACATAGTGCCAACTCTGGTCTATTAGCACAGGGCTAATATTAAGATTTGAAAATGATGTAGCATTGCTTACAGAGGAGACTATCTCAAGAGTATACAATAGTGATCATGTTTTCAACACCATTCTAGCACCCTAATCATATAAACTCGTTAGCTCATATGGAGGTAAGTGTGCTAGTCAATTCTGGTGCAGATAGAGGCATAGAGTGCAGGGATTGTAGAAGGCTGAAGAATACAGGGGAGGCCAGAAACTGACCATCTTTTAAGACTCCCTGTTGAGCTTTTAGAAGTTCTCTTTATGGTCCACTACTGATCTTATTTTAAATGGCAATTAAAAATGGGAATTGATTCACAGTTAACTTAAATAGGATTTACCTCTAGCCATAAATCTGTCTTATAAGTTCTCATTCATGAAATAGTTATTTTTAGTAAAATACTTGTTAAAATTAACAATATAAAATGTTGATTGTATTTCCTATCTTGTTATTGGAATGTTGTACTATTCAGAACTTTCTTTTACTCCTAATTCTCAAAAGGCTTATTACCTAAATTTTATTTTTCTTCTATGGAGTCTTTTGTAATTTTGTTTCTATACCAACATACAAAAAAGAATCCTGCAGTATTCCCCTTATTTCTACTAATAATAGCAAGTTATGAATTTTTGAAAATTATGCAAAAATCCTAACACTAATATTGATGTAATTCCATTAATTAAGTCATATCATTCATGTTCCCTCAAGCTATGTCCTCTGAGGACATTCTGTAGTCAGAACACATTGAATTTTGGCAGTATATTCCTTTAGTCTCCTTGAATTCATAGCAGTTTATTAGTATTTATGTGATATTCTTCATCATGATGTTTCTGACATTCTTGAAGAGCATTATTTTTTATGCTGTAGTGTCATCAGCTTGAATTGATATGATGTTTTCTCATAACTATAATTTATTCATGAACTTCTCCTAAGAACAGACAAATTTTGTTACATATTCCTCCCATGGAGCGCCTACAACACTAGGGAATTCTTTCTCACCTTTGCATGATAAATCTAGGTTTACTTTGCTCAAAATCAATGATTTTATTCTCAGAACATCATATCAAGAAATTGTTTCTTTCTTTATAACTAGGATTTCCTCAGTATATAGATACTAACAATACTGTTGTGGATAATTACTATATTGGGAGAGTTGGTTTGATGATTTTTAGACCTAATACTCAAAAAATATCCTTTAATTCAGGAATCATATCTTTAACCAGAAAACATACTTTGTTCTTCCTTTAAAGTTTTGTTTCACATTTAGGAAGACATGGGTTTTTTTTCTAGTGTTTTCCTTTGGCTTTGAAACATCATTGATGATTTTAGTACTCTTTTCTTATTTCAAAATTAAGCATTATTTTAATAACCTATCAGATTATCTAAAATCACATTTTGAGCAAACTTAATTTTCAGTCATAAATTTAGCTTTATTATTGTTATTAGTTGTTTATGTACATTTTAATCTTCACAAATTATATGTTCAGATGAAGGAATCAAATATTTCAGATAAGTAAAACAGCTATTTAAGTAACCATCATGTGAAGAAAGTTCATTTTTTTAAAAAAAGATATCAGTATAATTGGTGTAGCAAAACTGAAAGTTGTGGTGCTAATATCTAACATCAGCAAATATATTCATTCTCATCACAACCATAAATAAACATTAAACATAATACTTAAATTACTAGCAAGATCAATATGATAAAAAAATGAAATAAAGGCTGTTCAAATCTAGAAACAGGAAAAAAAATCCCTATTTTCCAAGAACATGTTTCATTAAAAATTCAAAAGTTTGGGGAGTGGTGGAGGGAGGCAGGGGATTGGGGTACCTATTAAGTTTGTATGATTGGGAAAAAAGAAATAAACATAACTAAAAGAAGAATTTATCATAATCAAGTCTCCAAAACAATTCAAAAGTTATATGCATTTTCCCTATATAACCTGTTATTAAATAATATATGAATTTAATAGTTGTAAAATTTAGAATTAACTTTCATAACAATGTCATAAAAATGAATGAAATACAAAAATGAGTAAATTTCTTAATAGATAAATGAACAGATAAATTTCACCATAG
Organism: Typhlomys cinereus; assembly: GCA_023101885.1. Taxonomy (NCBI): domain Eukaryota; kingdom Metazoa; phylum Chordata; class Mammalia; order Rodentia; family Platacanthomyidae; genus Typhlomys; species Typhlomys cinereus. Next base: position 1,449,504 of record JALPQD010000016.1, on the reverse strand, counting down.
ATATGAACAATCTGTGCACTAAGTACCATACAAAATTATTAAGGAAGGTATATCAAGAAAGGTAAAAATGTAGAGTACCACCAGGGATTGTTTTTTAATGTAAAAAATCAAGAAACTCCATATCATTATGAAAGACTGATGAGGACTAATACTGATGGGGAAGAAAAGGAGGTTGTTTTCCTCAATGGGATATCCACTTAACTATGATACTTCCTGGAGCATGCTTCATGTCAAACATATGCTATCAAATTAAGTGAAACACAGTGGTTCCACAAGGGAAAATATTTGAAAATAGAGGGAGTCTGGCAGGGGAGGAAAAGGATTGGGAGGGAAAAGGGGGACTAAGTGCTAAAATATTATAAATTTACTATATTCATGTATGAAACATTAAAAATAAAAGGGAATAAAAATAAAATTCCAGTATCCAAAAATGTGCAATAATATGATTATTCATTGAAATCCTGGTCAAAATCCTATGACATTGTTTACATAAATCAAAATAGCAAATAATCTTTATTTATTTTTCACTCAGATGCCCCCCCATGGTAGCTAATCTTAACCAGTCCTGGATTTGACTGAAAGATCAGCCTTTAGACCACCTGAAAGATTATGTGCACTAAATAGGTCAGAATGCATTATCTTACACTAAATGTGGAAGACACCAATCACTATCAGGCAAGGTAGAAGGAAGTACAAGGAAGAAAAACTCTTTTACCCTGTGATGGAAAGCTCATCAGTTCTGCTGCTACCATTCTTCAGTGACATCGGCACTCTAGGTTCTTCCACTCTCCGAAAGGAGTGAAATCTGGTGATTCTCCCTGAACTCTCATGGTCTTTTAGTGCTAGAGGGACTGAGGAGTCATTCAGTTCCTGAACTGAGCAGCTAGAATTGGACTACCTAGTTATTTTCTCATAAACCAAACATACCTGTATGGATGTAGACACAGATGAATATTTTGTATATATGCATATGTGCTTGCTTGTGATCATTCTTTGTGTTCTGTTCTTCTAGATGACACTGAGAAATACATTCCTACACTTGATCTTAGCCAAAAGGCCGAGAAAGTGATGAGAAATACACTCCTATTAGCCAAAACTATTCTGAGAGAGAAAAATAAAATTTTTGTTAAGTGGTTTCTACAATATTTTGAGATTTTCCTTTTATAAATTAACTGTTGATAAAACATACCATAAATTCATCTGAATTTGTGTAGAAAAATAGACTGATGAGTTCCAGCATCTTCATTAGATGAAACATTCAATTAATTTTACTAAGTGTTTTTTCCATTACTATGCTGGTTGGATGGCTGATTTTCTAAAAAGTGAAACCTTCAAAGTTTGATGCATTTCTCAGTGTCTGGATTTTGTGAGTTATTTGATTAATGAACTGAAGTTTCCAACAAAATGTTTTACCTGCTTTAAGCATTCTCTAGGGCATATTTGTTGATTTAAACTTTATCAAATGTGAAGATGTGGAATGTTGCAGGTTGAGAGTCAAGATATCTTGGGCTTGGCTCTACTCACCTAAATAGTCATTATTTGTCCGTGGCAGTGGCTGGCGCAGCAGCAGAGTTGCTGGTGATACGGGACTATTCCTGGGACACGATGGCGCCACTAAGAGACAGAGAGATGCAATGGAGACACCATGCAAGGGAAAGATGGTGTCCAATTTATTGTGTAGGAACGAAGACTTATATAGGGGAGCGGGCCAATCGGGCTGCTGGCACATACTCAAGGAGCCCTTTCTGGGGCCAAGCAGACCACAAGTTCTGACTGCCATGCTAAGGCACGAAGAGGCAGGGAGATTATAGAGGCACCGGGAGTCTGGCTGAGAGCGGGCCAAGTCACCAGGGAGTGTGCTTAACTGGTTTGTGAGTGGCTTTAGCTCACTCTGCAGCTCGCCACTGCAGTCACCTAGACCTGGACCCTGTGCTCCCCTACAATTGTCCACCTTTGTATTTGAACTAACATACCTATGTCAGTCAGGTAAAATCCATTATGGACGGTACAAATACACTATTTTCTACCAACATAAAGACTAACAGTGTTGTGGTGCTTATGGCAGAAATTTTTCTTTTTTTCTGCAACCAGGTTACTTATTATTTGCACAAATTTTTCTTATTTCAAAAAGTTTAGTTAGTAGACACGGTATTTGATTTCCTTACGGAATTTTCAAACAAATTTGCCTTTTTTGATTTTCCCCCTTTATTTATGAAAACATACAAATATAGTTATATATATATTTGTACAGTTATGTATACATTGTTTTTTCATTTATCTCATAGTTCGTTGACTTTCTAATATTTGTAATGCTATTTCCCTTCTCTTGTTTGTTCTTTTGTCTCTGTTTTCTCTTTGCTTTTTAGTATCTGGGGAGGTTTATCTATCTGATTTACATGAAATTTTGGTCCATATTTTTTATCAACCTTATAGATTTGTCAGCCATCTAGAATATGGTGAATGTCACTAGATTCCTAAGTCAATTGATGCCAAATTTGGAAAACCACTTACCATAATAGAACATCATCAATATTCATGGGTTGATGTACTGGTGGATTAAGACTCCTATAGTTTGAGGTTTGGGTTTTTCCCTTTAGTCACTCAGAACACTAAATCTGAACTAATCTTTTCTGTTCCTCTCCACCCTCAAAGGGGAAATTAGACTTTCTCTTGCCTCTTTTTTTTCTTTTTTATTCTTTTTCCCCCCACATTTTATTTTTTTCCTCTGTCCTCTCCCTCCTCCTCTCCCCAGTCATCCCCCTTTGCACTCTCCCCCTTTATCCCTTCTTTTTGCTCCTTCCCTCCCTCTCCCTCCTCCAGTGCTTCACTCTTCCTCCATCCCATCCCCTAGAGCATCCTTTTGTGAGAATGCCACCCTCTGAGTCCTCTACTCGGGGGGAGGGTAAGGACTAAGTGGCATAGCCCGGAGCCCCCTTCTTGGGCTCCCAGTTAGTATGAGAACTCTGTTATGACTGTTAATCTCTTGCTTCTAAGGATCCTACTGCCTGGAGCCTTCTCCCCTGTGACTTTGGGGGGTCATTGACATGTCAGCCATTGTGCAGATCATCTTACCTCTTTTTACAAACTTCTTTTGTGGCAGAAGAAATGTTGAATAACATATATTTGTATTTCATCCAGTTTTTACAATGAAGTCGTCCCTTAAATTGTATACCACCTGCACTTTGCTCTGATAGCTAACATATTTAGATGGTTTACTTTAATCTTTGAGATTCCCTTCTCCTTGGTTGATGTTCTGACATTTCTGATTACTAAGCAATGTTTTAAACTGCAGGGTAGTTATTCTTTCTGTGTTTGCTAGAACTCTCCTGTAAGACACTGTGTTAGCATATATTTTTGTTTTGTTTGTAATATTTCTTAGACAGCCTGAAAGTCTTACAGAACAACTTAGTTGAAATTGTTGAACATTAGAAAATATTGGAATATTCTTGAGTTTTGCTTTGCATAAAATTATTTTGCAGTCCTGGAATTGAATGTCTTCATCAACTGTTACAGATATCATTTAGAATGTAACATTCATAGCTCTAAAGGTATTTTAAATCATTTGATTAAGCATTTCTCAAAAGTCTCCTCCTATACACTGATTTTATTGGTCTTTTTTAACTTTTTATTTAATCTTTGACCCTTCTAGCATTTTTGTGTGTTTTGGTAGGATAATGATTAACTGTACTTCTGCTGTAGAGATAGTCAATTATGCCACTACCATTTATAAATTATTTATGTCCTCCTTTTGACTCAGTATTATGTCTTGTGTATCAAATTCCCTTTTCTCCTCAGGTATAGTTCTATATTTTCTATTGCATTTCAGTAATCTATGTGTTTAAAAGCCAACACTGTGATGAATGAACTATGTTTACATTTCAATTTATTATCATTAGTGTGTATGATACATGTGTATGCGTGTGCGTATAGGGGGTACATGGATACCATGTCATGCATGTGATGGTCTAAGACACCTTTGTGCAGTTGATTCCTACTTTCCAGGTCTACATGAGTTCTGGGGTTCAAATTCATGTGTCAGGTTTGCATTCTAGAGTTTTGATCTACTTAGTAATCTTACCAGCTCCTGATATTTTGAATTATCTGGTATGTAAGCCAACTCCCTCTTTTTTTTCTTTATTTCTTCCACTCATACAAAGTTGATAAGTACCCCATTCCCCTCCCTCCTCCACCCCTCCCTAGATCCCCTTACTCCCTCCCCACCTTTTCCTTTTCCTTTCCCCTCTCCCTCCCTTTCTTGCAGTGCCCCCCCTCCCATTCTTGGAACATTCTATAGTGTGCATGTCAAGCTTCCCTCTGGGTCCTCCTCTCTGATGAGGTGTAAAGACTCAATGGCATTAACTAGAGCTCTTTTTTTGTGTGTGTTCCCCTTTAGTATAGGAACATTATTGTGGCTGTTAATCCCTTGCTCTAAGGATTGTAGCGCCTGTGGTCCATGCTAGACTTTGGGGGTTCAATGATATGTTGGTCATTGCACAGGTCATGCAAAGTCCTATTATGATTACTTCGGCCCTAACTTGTATGGAGTATCTTGCATATCGTTGCTCCTCCCCACCTTTAGGCTCTTACAATCTTACCACCCCCTCTTCTGCAAATTTCCTTGAGCTTTAGGATGGGGAGAGATTAGGCTGGCCTGGTTCCATGTGGTTGATGTAGAGTCTCTGATTTCCCGAATTATGGTTTGTTGATTTGTTTTGCTGCTCCTGCACTGCCCTTGGCTCCATCCTGATGGTTATTAGATGTCACAACACGGGATGGAGGACCGTGAACAATTCCTGTCCCAGGTGGACGGGAAGGAGGAACAGAGCTGATTATATTGGTCTTAAGTAGTCTTGAAAACCACCTCTGGTGTTTAGTTTCATAACTGTTACTATAGCAGAATAACTGACCTGAATAATATGAAAAAAGGGCTGTTGGCTATCAAGCCTTGTTTATGATCAGTCAATTTATGCACTGTTACTTACTCATCTCAGCACCATGCCTTTCAATAATTTACCAGGCTTTGGGACTATACAGAAAGGGAAACTCTCCCCCCCCAAATAAATGGAATCAAAATAACCTTCTACAGGCTCGTCCAAAGACCTACTTACTCGAGATACTCTCTGTCAGTTGCCTGGTTGTGCTGTCATATTGTCAAGTAATAGCAACATCAACAGAGCAAGTGTTACTTTTATCTTCAGCATTACTTATTAAGCTCAGATTTCTTTAAAAAAAGAGGTCCAAGATTTCATTATGTTCCACCATGACACACAATGTGTTTGTATCAGTTTTTGCATCAACAGTCAGTAATAATCGAAGTCCTGTGTATTTTTGATGCTATTTCTTCTAAAGTCTATTATCATCTCTGTGAGCCTGGGTTTTAAAACTTTCATGATTGGTTATGTAAACATGCACATATGCTTAACTCTCTTAGGTAAACATCAGGAAAGTTAGACTTTGTCACCTCTTTGAAGGAGGTAGTAGTCTATTTTACCTTTTATAAGTTTCTTTTTTAGAATTTCATACTTTAATACAGTAAATTTGTGATATTTCACATCTTAATTCCCAATTCTACTCTCCATATCTTTCCTAATACAACCTTGTTTTCTTCTATGCCTGTCTCCTTCCTGTTTTCATTTCTTTTCCCATGAGTGGCTATGGCACTATCCATTCAAGGAGTCCCTAGCCTGGGCTCCCAAATCCAGGAGGTCTGTAGCCAGACAAGCCTGAACACGTTTGGACATGCCCCAGACATGTCCCAGTAGAGGAACCATACAGGCAGAGGGATGGACAACCAATGGGAAGGAGGGATGAACAACCAATGGGAAGCAGCCATCTATCCTGGACACCTAGTAAACAGCTAAATGATTGGTGGCTACTTCCCCCGCTCCCCTGAGTAGAGGGATGACAACACCTGATTGGATCCTGACCCCAATAAGCCCAAACGCTTCCCGAATAAAGCTGTCTGCAGCAAACTCATCCTTTGCCTGCTGCTTCTCACCTGACTCCTGGGATCTGGGTGGTGACCTCTTCGCAGGCTCGCCCATTTGCCTCATGCCCACAAAGCCCCTGCTGTCCCACCCCTCCCCCTGTTGTCCTTCACCCCTCCCCCGGCTGTCCCCCTCTCCCCCCTTGCACCCTTTCCTGTCTTCCCCCCCTTTCCCCTCTCTCCTCCAAGGCCGGTGGGGATTCGGCAACAAGTGGCCTATTAAGTTTTATCTGCATTGATTTTGATAACATGTGCCTTATACATGCTATAACATGAAGCTTTTATTAGTAGGTGCAGCATTGAGGAAACCATCTTCCCTTACCCCTTCAGTAGTACCCCTCATCAGTCCCTTGAGGAAGTATGGGACCTTTTACGATTTCCCCCTTCCATGGTTAAATATTTGACAGAAATATCCTGTGTAGTTCTTGTGGAAATATACATAGCTCCAGTGAATTAATGGGTGTGACAGCCCTGTCATCCTCAGGAAAAAATGTCTGGTCTGTACGCCTCCTTGTTCTCACAATCTTACCATTTCCTTTTCTGCAATATTCTCTGTGCTTTAAGGTAGGAGTTGCACTGATTTAGATGTCCTGTTTAGGGTTGAGCAGTCTGTACTCAATTATTTTCTGCATTTTGGCTAGTTGTGATTTTCTATTATAAACAACTGCATCACAATGTTTCTAATGTAGGTACTAAACATTCCTTCCATCTATGCATACAAAGACATTTAAAAGGCAGTTTACTTCAATTGTTTGGCATCTTTCCTCTTTCAAGGGCTCTTTTCCTGGTTTACAGTGTCAGGAATACTATCCCTACTGAAAACTGTGCTTTAAATCCAATCAGAAAGCTTTTAGTTGCCCCTTGACTTTCATGCCACTATTACACTAATGGTTACCTTTTTCCAAGATGATTGATATTGTAGCTTGCGGCTTTCATGGACTGATGTAACTGTTGATTACTTTTATACCCAAGCAGTTTGCATTGTATTTTCTAATACTTTGGAAACTGTGTAGCAGGGAGGAAGGTTTCAGTGCAATTCTGCTGTGCTTTATCTTTTGTTATAGTAAGATGTTTAAAAGTGTAAGATAAATACAGTATGACTTATTACATATACTCGGTACTTAAAAATAAGAACATATATTAAAAGTTTTAAAAATTTAACACTCTAAATATTCAGGTGACAATTCTGGTTGGTGTCCATTGGGGAAAAAGACCAGTGAATTATGAGGCCTGTGGAATCTTTAAGTATCTATGTAAAGTTACAGGTAATTTAGTAAGACTTGTAGGTATTGCTTCACTCACAGAGCCACCAATGGTCTGCCACCAATGCAGACACCTTGATACCCACTGTATCTTTAACAAAGCCTTAAAATGACTCTTAAATTTTTAATTTATTTTCTGTTTACAGATCTCTCTCTCTCTCTCTGTATGTGTGTATATACAGATGAAGCTACAGGCCTATGCTGATTGGTTGATACCATTAAAATGGGATGTCTTTGCCACTCATGAAAATCCATGTCTCCACTGCCTCGCCAGCTCCCAGGTGAGTGAGTGAGAGAGTCTGCCCAGCTCAGCCCCACACCCAGAAGGCCCCCACCTCCCCTCTCCCAGTGAGCACCCAGGCGGCCTCTGGCTTAGCCTGGGTCCCGCCCCAGACTCCAGCCCCTCGCGTCCTCCCACCACACACGCCTCAGCTGCCCCACCAGGTCCCAGGTCCCAGGTGAAGAATTTTGCCATCAACACCAGACCCTCTGCCTCTACGGCCCACCGGGGACCTACACACGTGGTCCAGGGAAGACACACTGCTACTCAGAATTCAATAGAGTCCAAAGGAAACTCAAGCAAAACTCTAAGGAACAAAGGCCATACATCTAGAGTTCGCTACAATCATTATATCATGTGGGCGAGATTCTTCACATCCAGCCCAAAGATAAGTAAACCTTTTTTTTTCTTTCACCTTACTGATCCTTTCTAGTATCAATTGCTATAGATCAGCTTCCTCATACAGCCACCCCAAAAACATACAACTCCAGGGAGTACACCACTCACCCTCACATATCACCAAGATACTAAATCGTAAAAGTGCACTACCATACTAATATTCACATTACTTAACCTGACTTAACTGATGTACTAACCACCTAATAGCCTCATCTAGGATATAACAATTAAATACATAAACATACCCAATCCAAAGCAAGCACTAGTAATAACTGGCAAGTGTAACAATACCAACTACATCAGTTCAGTGAAAAACACACAGAAACTGAAAGGTCATAAAAAACAAAACAACAGTGTAAGAGCACAAAGGTGGGAGGAGCCATGATATGCAAGATACTCCACTCAAGTTAGGGTCGAAGCAATGATAATTGGACTTTGCATGCCTTGTGCAATGTCCAACACACTATTGACCCCACAAAGTCTAGTATTTGATAAAAGCAACAAGATCCTTGGAGGCAAGGGATTTACAGCCAAAACAGTGTTCCCATGCTTAAAGGAAAGGGTTCAGGGAAATGCCGCTGGATCTTTGTACATCATCAGAGAAGGAGGACCCAGAGAAGAGTTTGGCATGCACACTAAAGGATTCTCCAGGGATTGGGGGAGGGGAGGCACTGAGGGTTGGGGAGGGAGGGGTGAGGGAGGGTGAGCAGAGGGGTGGGGGGAGGAGAGGGAGGGAGGGAACCGGTGTACCTATTAAGTTTGTATGAGCGGAGATAATAAAAAAATGTTTAAAAAAAATGCCCAAGTCAAAGTACAGATCCACAAGAAATAAAACCCAAGAAGACCAGTCTCCCACAGAAAGAATTAATCCCATAATGATGGATTGCAACCAGAACAAATTCACAGAAAATAGCCATGAAAGCCAGACCCAACATAACAACTTTCAGAGTATGATCATTACCATGATTAATACTACGAAAGAGGAAATCTGAGAAGAGTTAAACAACCACATCAACCACTTTGAACAGGAACACAACAGGCACTTGGAGGAGTTGAGAAAAACAAGAAACAAAAATAGGCATAGAGCAGTTAAAAGTCTCAGGCAGAGTTTAAAATTGAACTAAAAGACAAGTTATCTTCAACCCAAAACTCAACAGAGAGCCTTATCAGCAGAACAAATGAAGCAGAAAATAGAATTTCAGACCTTGAAGACAAAGTGGGAGAATTAACCAGCTCAATGAAAGAGATTGTTAAAGCCAAAAAGATACTGGAGTGGAACATTCAAGAGATATGGGACACCCTGAAGAAGCCTAACATGTGCATTCATGGAATACAAGAACAAGAATCCCAAAATACTTGAGGAAATATTTCAATTCATCATAAATGAAAACTTCCCACAACTAAAGAATGAGGGCCTATCCAAAAACAAGAGGCATTTCGCACTCCAAACAGATTTGACCAAAATACAAAATTGCCACGACAAATAATAGTCAAAACACTCCACCCCATTCAAGAAAAATAAAAGGTGCTGAGAGCTTCAAGAGAAAAAAAACAAGTCACTTTTATTTGTTTTTTTATTAAAAATTTAATTATACATTTTAAAATTTTTTACCAGTTCCCTCCCTCCTCCCCTTTCCCCAGTGCCTCCCCCCCAATTCCCAGAGAGTCCTTTATTGTGTACGCCTAACTCTCCACTGGGTCCTCCTCTCCGATGACATATAAGGACCCAGTGGCATTTCCATAAGCCCTTTCTCTTGTTCCCCTTAAGCATAAGATCACTACTATGGCTGTCAATCCCTTGCCTCCAGGGGTCTCGGTGCCCTTAACAGATGCTAGACTTTATGAGGGCAACAGTGCGCTGGACATTGCGCAGGGCATGCAAAGTCCCATTATGATTGCTTTGGCCCCAACTATTGTTGAGAATCTTGCAAATCGTTGCTCCTCCCATCCTTTTGCTCTTACAATCTTACCGCCCCCTCTTCCGCAAATGTCCCTGAGCTCCAGGATGGGGAGAGATTAGGCTGTCCTAGCTCTATGTGATTGATATAGAGTCTCTGAAGTTCTGGATTGTGGTTTGTTGATTTTCTTTTGCAGTTTTGCTGCTCCTGCAATTCCCTTCACTCCATTCTGCTGGGCACTGTATGTCACCCCCTGGCCAGAGACAAAAAGCTGTTAAACTGGAGTCTTGTTGTAATAGCACATTCAAGGGTAAATGTAATAAGAGTAGGAAACCTCACTGAGGGAGGGGTCCATCACCCATCTGCAAAATGACCACTTCGTATCTGCCAGACTATATGCCCTCCCCTTCTGGTGAGATCAGGAAAGAACGTCTGTGAACTTAACCAGGTTTCTCATTACTTACTTGCAGACCTTGATGGAGGCCTATTTTCTCTGCTGTAACATGGTCTCCTCTCTCCTTGTTTCTGGTGTGGCCCTCCTAACCCATCTCTCTTGTTCATAATCTTTGCAATTACTGTGTTACATAGGTTTACTTTTGAGTGTCTCAATGTGGGCTGGGTGAGTTTGGTACTAGGAGCCACCTATTAGGGAGTACATACGGCGCTTAATTTTCTGGGTTTGGGATACTTCACTTAATATAATTCTTTCTAAAAAACAAGTCACTTTTAAAGGTAAACCTATTAGAATAACAAATGACTTCTCAATGGAAACAGTAAAAGCAAGAAGAGCTTGAAGAGACGTACTTCAAGTATTAAATGAGCAAAAATGCCAACCCAGACTGATATACCCAGCAAAACTATCTGTCAAGATTGAGGGAGAAAGAAAAGTTTTCCAGCACAAAGACAACTTGAAGGGATATATGTTTACCAAACCAGGCCTTAAAAAAATGCTAGAAATGATACTCAAGCTTGAAGAAAAGAACAAGCGTATCCAGGAGGACAGAAAAGAAGTATAATACCACCAAAACATAAATACCAAACAACATGCTTACAAAATCCACTAAACATAAAAATGTCCAGAATTAAAAATAATTTATCCATTATAACATTAAATGTCAATGGTATTAACTCACTGATTAAGAGACACAGATTACAAACTTGGATTAAAAACCAAAATCCAACAATCTGCTGCCTTCAGGAAACTTATCTCACCACAAAAGATAGGCACATCCTAAAAATGAAAGGCTGGTCCAAAATCTTGCAAGCTAATGGAACCAGGAAATAGGCAGCGGTAGCAATTATGCTTTCAGACAAAGTGGACTTCAAACCTAAGAAAATCATAAGAGACAGAGTTGGATACTACATTTCAGTCACAGGTACAATTCACCAGGAAGACTTTACAATACTGAACATATATTCACCCAATATGGGCCCCTCCACATTCATTAAGAAAACCCTACAGCACCTAAAGCAAGAAATCAACCCCCAAATGATAAATCTTGGGTACTTCAACACCGTAATCTCAACATGGGATAGATCAACAGGTCAAAAGCTTAACAGAGACACTTTGGGACTTAATCAAACCCTGAAAGAAATGGACCTTACGGATCTCTATCGAACTTTTCACCCACGCACCAAAGAATACACATTTTTCTCAGCAGCACACGGAACTTTCTCCAAAATAGATCATATATTGGGTCACAAAATGAATCTACAAATATACAAAAAAGTTGAAATTCTAACCTGTGCCCTATCAGACCACCACGGCCTAAAGCTGGACATCCACAACACAACAAAGAAGAAAAAAATACACTAACTCCTAGAAACTTAACAATATAATGCTGAATGAGAACTGGATTCAGGAAGAAATTGAAAAGGAAATTCAAGATTTCCTGAAAGTGAACGATAATGAAAATACAACTCACCAAAATCTATGGGACACAATGAAAGCTGTCCTAAGAAGTAAGTTCATAGCTCTTAATGCCTACATCAAAAAAATGGAAACATCAGAAATAAATAACTTAATAATGCAGCTTAAAGCTAGAGAATCTAGAGCAATCTGATCCCAAAAGTAGTAGAAGAGAGGAGATTAGCAAAATAAGGGGAGAAATATCTGAAATCGAGATTAAGAAAACGATAGAAAAAATCAACAAGGCAAAAAGCTGATTCTTTGAAAAAATCAATAAGATTGATACACCCCTAGCTAAATTAACCAAAAGCAAGAGAGAGAAAACCCAAATTAACAAAGTTAGAAATGAACATGGAGTTATTACTACTGATACCCAATAATTCCAGAGAATTATAACATCATATTTCAAAAACTTGTACTCTGCGAAGTTTGACAACACAAAAGAGATGGATGAATTCCTAAGTAAACACAACCTACCTAAATTGAATCAGGAAGTTGTGAATTATTTAAATAGTCCTATAACATATAAGGAAATTGAGGAAGTAATCTCGAATCTTCTCACCAAAAAATGTCCTGTACCAGATGTATTCAGCACAGAATTCTACCAGACATTTAAGGAGTTAATAACACCAATACTCCTTAAACTGTTCCATCAAATAGCAAAGGAAGGAACACTACCAAATTCCTTCTATGAAGCTAATATCGTTTTAATCCCAAAACCTAATAAAGACTCACTTAAAAAAGAAAACTATAGGCCGATCTCTCTGATGAACACAGATGCAAAGATTCTCAACAAAGTCTTAGCAAATTGGATTCAAAAACATATCAAAAAGATCATTCACGGGGACCAAGTAGGCTTCATCCCCGGCACACAAGGTTGGTTCAACATAAGCAAATCAATAAATGTAATTCACCATATAAACCTGTCCAACGTTCAAGACAACATGATACTCTCAATAGATGCAGAAAAAGCCTTTGACAAGATCCAACAGCCTTTTATGATCAAAATGCTAGAGACAGTAGGAATGGAAGGAACCTTTATCAATATAATAAAAGCTGTATACAACAAGCCCACAGCAAGGATTATGCTCAATGGGGAACAATTGGAGGCATTCCCATTTTGATCAGGAAGTAGACAAGGCTGTCCACTCTCACCACTTCTATTCAATATTGTACTTGAAGTGTTAACTGAAGCCATAAGACAAGAAAGTGACATAAGAGGGATTCAATTCGGCTAGGAAGAAGTCAAGCTATCTCTATTTGCAGATGACATGATCTTATACCTGAGTGATCCCAAAAACTCCACCAGGAAGCTCCTGGAACTAATTGAGAAGTTCAGCAGGGTGGCAGGATACAAAATAAATGTACAAAAACCAGTGGCCTTCCTATATGCCCAGAATGAAAGAAGTGAAAAAGCCCTGAGAGAAACAATCCCATTTACAATAGCTCCTAAAAAAATGAAATACCTTGGTATAAACCTAACCAAAGAAGTAAGAGACCTTTACAATGAAAACTTTAAAACCCTCAAGAAAGAAATTGCAGAAGACACCAGAAGGTGGAAAGACCTCCTATGTTCCTGGATTGGCAGAATCAACATCGTAAAAATGACAATCTTCCCAAAGGCAATATACAAATTCAATGCTATACCAATTAAAATCCCAAAGCAATACTTTAAGGAAGTTGACCAAACAATCTCAAAATTCATATGGAGTCACAAAAGACCCAGGATAGCAAAGACAATCTTGAGTAACAAAAACACTGCTGGAAGAATAACCATACCAAACCTTAGTCTATACTACAAATACATAGTTATAAAAACAGCTGGGAATGGCTCAAAAATAGACACACAGATCAATGGATTATTCGTGAAGACCCAGATATAAGCCCACAAAACTACAGCCATTTGGTCTTTGACAAAGCGGGCCAAAAAATCCAATGAAAAAGAACAGTATCTTCAACAAATGGTGCTGACAAAACTGGATCTCCCCATGCAGAAGATTAAAGCTTAACCCGTACTTCTCACCATGTACAAGACTTAATTCCAAATGGATCAAGGACCTTGATATGAGACCAGAGACTATAAAAACCATAGTTGAAAGGATTGGGAACCCCCTCAAGCTGATTGGGCTAGGCCAACATTTCCTAAACAGACATCCAATGGCACAGTCACTGCTACCAACTCTCAACAGTTGGGATCTTGTGAAATTAAAGAGCTTCTGTTCAGATAAAGAGATTGTAACACAAGCTCAAAGGCAACCCACAGAATGGGAGGAAATCTTCACTAACCACATATCTGATAGAGCTCTACTGTCCAGAGTGCACAAAGAACTTAGAAAACTAAACACCAAGAAAACAAATGGCCCAATTAAAAATTGGGTCCTGGAACTTAAAAGAAACTTTACCAGGGATGAAATTAAAATGTCTAACAAATATCTTCAAAAATGCTCTACTTCCTTAGCCATCAGGGAAATGCAAATCAAAACTTTCTTGTGAAATCATCTCACCCCAGTCAGGATGGCAAAAATCCACAATACAAACAACAACAAATGCTGGAGAGGATGTGGAGAGAGGGGAACTCTCCTACATTGCTGGTGGGAATGCAGGCTTATACAAGCACTCTGGTGAGTCGTCTGGAGATTCTTAAAGAGATTAAAGATTGAAATGCCATATGACCCTGCTATTCCACTTCTGGGAATAACCCTCACATTCAGCAAAAATTCTTGTCGATAGCAGAAGCATGACCATGTTCATAGCAGCACTGTTCACAATAGTGAAGTCATGGAATCAACCCAAATGTCCAACAGTTAAAGAGTGGATAAGGAAAATGTTGTACATCAACACAATGGAGTACTACTCAGCCATCAAAAATGATGAATTACTGGAATTTGCCAGGAAATGGATGTCATTAGAAACAATATGTTAAGTGAAGTATCCCAGACCCAGAATATTAAGTACCGTATGTTCTCCCTAATAGGTGGCTCCTAGTACCAAACCTACCCAGCTCATGTAGAGACCCTTAAAGATAAATCTCTGTAATATCTACAGTAATTGCAAGGATTATAAACAGGTGGGATGGGGGAGGAGGGCTACACCAAAAACAAGGAGAGAGGGGACCATGTAACAGCAAAGAAAATAGGCCTCCATCAAGGACTGTGAGTAAGCAATGAGACATCTGGTTAAGTTCACAGACTTTTCATTCCTGATCATCTACAACTGAGGGGATGTGATCTCACAAGAAGGGGAGGGCAGATGTCTGGCAGATAATAAGTAACCATTTTGCAAATGGGTGATTGACCTCTCCCTCACTGTGGTTTCCTACTTTTACTGCATCTACCTTTGAATATACGCTTACAACAAGACTCCAGTTTAACAGTTTTTTATCTCTGGCCAGGGGGTGACATCCAATACCCATCAGGATGGAGTGAAGGGCATTGCAGGAGCAGCAAAACTGCAAAAGAAAATCAACAAACTACAATCCAGAACTTCAGAGACTCTATATCAACCACCTGGAACTAGGCCAGCCTAATCTCTCCCCATCCTGAAGCTCAGGGAAATTTGCAGAAGAGTGGGTGGTAAGAGTGTAAGAGCACAAGGATGGGAGGAGCAATGATATGCAAGATACTCCACACAAGTTAGGGCCGAAGCAATCATAATTGGACTTTACATTCCCTGCGCAATGTCCAACACACTATTGTCCCCTCAAAGTCTAGCATTTGCTAAAAGCACCAAGATTCTTGGAGGCAAGGGATTGACAGCCAAAATAGCGTTCCTGTGCTTAAGGGGAACACAGGAAAGGGTTCAGGGAAATGCCGCTGGGTCCTTGTATGTCATCGGAGAGAAGGACACAGAGGACAGTCAGGCATGCATATTAAAGAATTCTCTTTGGATGGGAGGAGAGGCACTGGGGGACGGAGAGGGAGGGTTGAGGGGAGGGGGAGCAGGGGGGTCAGGGGGAGGAGGAAGGAGGGAGGGAACCGGTGTACCTACCAAGTTTGTATGAGCAGAAATAATAATAAAAAATGCAAAAAAAAAAAAAAAGAAAATCCATGTCTAAATTGGAAGAGTGTTTTAATCATAATTTCTCAATCAGAACTTAGGCTGGAGATTAAAAATAGTGTATTAAATAATACAAGTTCCTTCACTTTGTTGAAATTATCACATACACACACGCACACACACACACACTACACATACACATATGCCCATGTACTCTTGCATTTATTTATATTTCTCTTGTTTTAAAGTATGAGAATTTAAAAAATATTATCTGGCTATGAGAAAACAACTTATAAGCCATCTAATAGTTTCCCTTAGCCTCACTAAATTTCTAAAAAATTTCTCTAGTTTTACAAACAGAATTTTGGGTGCCCCCATTCTTTCCTACTACCTTCTATCTGCCTTCTCGTACCCTCCCCTCATTTCACCAATCCCTCCCTCTCCCTCCTACCCTCCTACCTGTCTGCTTTGTAGACCAAGGTTTCCTTAAGGGTTGTCTGCTGTAGTTGGGACTCTGTGGTAGATTAGATGGCTTTCTTTGGGTAGACCCATTGATAGGGGCATTATCCTTCACCTAAGATTTCCCCACATCATTTACCCTGATTTCCTCGCTAGTCTATGGGGAAATGCTGATATGCCAGCTACAGTGAAGGTCTGGTGAGGCTAAGTCTATTTGTAGTAAGTTCCCAGATGCAGCAGCACTGACTTGACTGGACTTTCCTGGCCTGCTGTGGACCTCACCACCTTTAGGGTTTTAGAGTCTTACTCCCTATTGATTCCTGCTGAGGATTTTTAGAAATCCAGTACACTCTGGTTGGCTGCTGTCTATTTCATTACTCTTCCATAGCATTAGGCTGTATCTTGCTTGGATGTTGAGACCTTTTCTTTTCTAAACATTAAATGGGAGGCATTTATATGGAGCTTTACTATTAATGTTTGTAGTTAGTATTGAGGCATCTGAACCTGACTACTGTCAGTTTTCATCTTTCCTGACAACTGGATAGCATTTCATTGTATATATGTACTGCATTTTCATTAACCATTGGTCAATTGTTGGACATCTAGGTTGGTTCCATTTCTTTTCTATCAAGCCTCACCAAAACTTTTTTAAAAGGGGTAAAGAGATCTTGATTTTATGTAACCATTGGTTTATTTTGTTTTAGCTGCATTTCATACACATAGTTATATGTTAACATAAATGTACATTTATTTATGACATCTATGGGTATACATATACAAAATCTGCTCTTATATACACAAATTTTTTTAAAGTTTACTATCCTTCTATAGCCACCGCTCATATTTTTTCTATTATTTTTCTAATATTAATTAATTTTCTTAATATGAACTTTGTAAAAGTGGGAAATAGGTATATTTTCTATGAATAATTTTTCTATGAGTAATATTTCGATGAGTAATACAAAGTAGAAATGTCAAGACATGTGTGCAGATTAATAACTGATGCCATGGTTTGAATGTGAATTGCCCCCAACAGGCTCATGTGCTTTAATCTTTAGGACATGGAGACTTGATGGAGGAAGTGAAGTCATAGGGGGAGGGCCTTGAGATTTGCTATTTCCTTTGAATGGGTTCCTACTTTCTGCCTGCCTGATGACAGTGGGGACCTGAACAATTCTGACTGCACATCATGCTTTCTGCTATGTGAATTGTTACATAATGGACAGCGCTCATTCTGGAATCATAACCATGTAAATCTTTTCTCTCTTAAGTGGTGTATGACTATTGTCTTATAGCAACAAAAGAAAAGTAACTGAAACAATTGATTAGTTGGTATGACAAAAGTAAAATCACTATTGATAGTTACTACTCTCATAGACTTTGCAAAAATAATTACATATATAGTATTCATCAATTTTATTTTATTGAGAAACACAGGGTTGTCTTGTTAGTTGGCATTGTCTTTTTAAATTTATATTTGCATAACTGTATATGTTTTTTCAAAGTGGAAAAGTATTGGAATACAAATTGGCATGTAATTCCATGTCTCTATGCTTTGGATCACTATTTTTCATTTTATATCTCAGTTTGGGTTCTATTACATGTTCTTTGAAAAATAGATTCACTATTTTACTATGTCAATGAAGTTCTGAATAACATCAATATCCTTCAGAGAGCAAGAAAGCACATGAATCAATTGCAACTTCTGAAATATTTTCATATATATTCGGTTCCTATGAAATGTCAGTCTTTTAGTCAATCACATATTTCAATATACAAATGATGAAGTTCATTACAATGCATGCAAGTTACTTATTAAAATTATTCACAATGTATTTCATAAAGAATTAATAGGAAATACTCTTTAAAAATTTGAATACTCTAATTATTTGAATCTGAAAGTGAAAGCTTGCTTTAAAGTGAAGAAAAATGTTCTCCTCTGTCTAAAACAACAAATAGGAAATAGAAAAATTTCACATAGTTCAGGAGCTTTTAAAAAATTTTTTATTATTATTTATTCGATTGTGCGTGTATGTGTGTGTGTGTGCGTGTGTGTATGTATGTGTGTGTGTAGGACCTTGGACGAATTCGGGAACCACCATGGACTGCCAGTTCAGGAGCTTTTCATTGGACAGTATCTTCATGTGAAAAGTAATCACCTTATTAACAAGTATTAGCTTTCATATTATCTCTCTCTTTCTCTTTCACACATATACATACACTCACATATTAATGGATGCATAACAAAATGTATACAAAGAAATAAAGAAGCTACAACAGTTATCAAAATGTTTCAAAAGCAGGCTGGTATGAAAGTAGAGTTTATTTAGAAAAGTAAGTCAAACTAGCTCTATTAAAGTTCATTAAAAGCTAAAAAGGAAGATTCAGAGAAGAATGTAGCTGCTAGATATTGCAGCTGCTTTCACATTAAATAGGCATGGTAGATGTAGCATAATTCTTAGTAGTTCCGGTATTTTAGGAACAGTAAATTATTTTTGTTCTGGCCACTCCTTATCCCCAGGACTGCTGAAAGGGACAATTCTCACTTGGTGACCCAGAATGTCTGCCCAAGTACACTTCTTCCATCTATACATCTATATATCTGTGTAGGGACTAGTTACACCTGCCATGGATTGAGTCTCCCCATCTGTCTCTTGTAGAATTGCTCAGAATTTAACTCAGCTACTAATTTTTTATGAATATTGATAGAACTCAAACCGTCAACCATCAAGTTGACTCCTGTATCTATGATAGATTTAGCACTAATGGGATAAGACAACCAATTATTCATCAATAAAGTACAAAACATTAGACTTTTGATTAGACTTTTCTCCTCCTATATTTTATGATAGGGACTAATTTTGTAACTTCCCTCTGTATAGTGTGATGCACCACATCACACTAGTTTAAACCCTTTCTGTTGTTTATTTTCATGGGAAAATCACAGAGTCTATGTTTCAAATGCAGTTCATGCATTAATCTATAGAACTGGCTAAATAGCTAAGTTTTAATTTAGAACATAACAGACTCTCAAACTACTTTGCATACAAGTTTTCAGGTGTAACTATGATGTATTATTTTGATTCGTGGAACACCATGGATGGACTATATTGATTAGGTTAATTAAGATAGAAAGTTCAGTCTTAGAAGTGATTGCCTATTACCTGGCTTAGACTTATGAAGAAGAAGGCCAAGAGCCTGTATTTATTAAACATTTATCACTATGCTTCTTTTTTGTCCAGTTTCATTCTTTTTTTTAAAATCCACTCATACAAACGTAACACCAGTCCCCTCCCTCTCTCAACCGCCACCCCTCCACTCCCCCGTGCCTCCAGATCACCAATGCCTTCCCCCCATCCCCTGAGCATCCTATAATATGCATGCTAAACTCCCCTCTGGGTCCTCCTCTCCAATGAGGTACAAGGACCCAGCAGCATTTCCCAGAAACCTTTCCTATGTTTCCCTTAAGTATAGGAACAGTACTGCGGCTGTCAATCCCTAGCCTCCAAGGATCCTAGTGCCTTTAGTCCATGCTAGACTTTGTGGAGTCAATAACGTGTTGGACATTGTGCAGGGCACGCAAAGTCCTATTATTATTGCTTGGGCCCTAAATTGTGTGGAATGTCTTGCACATCATTACTTCTCCCATCCTTGTGCTCTTATAATCTTACCGCCCCCTCTTCCGCAAATTTCCCTGAGCTTCAGGATGGAGAGAGATTAGGTTGGCTTAGTTCCAGGTGGTTGATATAGAATTATGGATTTCTGGATTATGGTTTGTTGATTTTTTTTTTTTACCTTTGCTGCTCCTACAATGCCCTTGACTCGATCCTAATGGATATTGGATGTCACCCCCTGGCCAGAGATAAAAACTTATTAAATTAGAGTCTTGTTATAAGAGTATATTCAAAGGTAGATGTAATAAAAGTAGGAAACTGCGGTGAGGAGGGGTCTATGATCCAATTGGAAAATGGTTCCTTTCTATCTGGCAGCCTATATGCCCTCCCCTTCTGGTGATATCATACCCCATCAGTTGCAAATGATCAGGAAGGAAAGTCTGTGAACTTAACTAGATGTCTCATTATTATTTGCAGTCCTTGATGATGGCCTATTTTCTCCACTGTAACATGGTCCCCTCTCCCCTTGTTTATGGTGGGGTCCTCCTTCCCCATCCTTCCTGATTATAATCTTTGCAATTAGTGTAGGTATTACAGAGATTTACCCTTGAGTGTCTCTAAGTGGGTTTGGTTTTGGTACTAGGATTCACCTATTAGGGAGTATATACATAGCTTAATTTTCTGTGTCTGGGATATTTCACTCAATATAATTGTTTCTAATCTCATCCATTTCCTGGCAAATTGCATTAATTCATCATTTTTGATGGCTGAGTAGTATTCCATTGTATAAATGTACCATATTTTCCTTATTCACTCATCAACTGTTGGACATTTGGGATGATTCCATGACTTTGCTATTGTAAACAGTCCTGCTATGAACATGGTCCTGCTTGTGCTATTGAGGTGAAATTTTTCTGTATGGGGGCTTATTCCCAAAAGTAGAATAGCAGGGTCATATGGCATTTCAATCTTTAATTTCTTTAAGAATTGGCAAATGGCTCACCAGAGTGGTTGTATGAGCCTGCATTTCCACCAGCAATGTAGGAGAGTTCCCCACTCTCCACAATCTCTCCAGCATTTGTTGTTTGTATTGTGGATTTTTGCCATCTTGACTGGTGTGAAATGATATCTCAAGGAAGTTCTGATTTGCATTTCCCTGATGGCTAAGGATGTGCAGAATTTTTTAAGATATATGTTAGATCTTTTAATTTCATCCCTGGTAAAGTTTCTTTTAAGTTCCAGGGCCCATTTTTTTAATTGGGACATTTGTTTCCTTGGAGTTTAGTTTTCTAAGTTCTTTGTGCACTCTGGATAATAGAGCTCTATCAGATATGTGGTTAGTGAAGATTTTCTTACATTTTGTGGGTTGCCTTTGTGCTCAAGTTACAATTCTTTATCTGAACAGAAGCTCTTTAATTTCACAAGATCCCATCTGTTGAGTGTTGGTTGTAGCAACCGTGCTATTGGATGTCCATTTAAGAATTGTTGGCCTAGCCCAATCAGTTTGAGGGAGTTCCCTACCCTTTCAACTATGGTTTTTATAGTCTCTGGGCTTATATCGAGGTCCTTGATCCATTTGGAATTAAGTCTTGTAGATGGTGACCAGTACAGGTCCAGTATTAATCTTCTCCATGTGGATATCCAGTTTTGCCAGCCATTTGTTGAAGATGCTGTTCTTTTTCCATTGGATTTTTTGGGCCCCTTTGTCAAAAGATCAAATGGCTGTAGTTGTGTGGGCTTATATCTGGGTCTTCAACCCTTGTCCATTGATCTGTGTGTCTATTTCAGAGCCAGTACCAAAATGTTTTTACAACTACGTATTTGTAGTTTAGACTAGGGTTTGGTGTGGTAATACCTCCAGCCGTGTTTTTGTTACTCAGGATTGCTTTTGCTATCCTGGGTCTTTGGTGCCTCCATATGAATTTTGAGATTGTTTGGTCAACTTTCTTAAAGAATTGCTTTGGGATTTTAATTGATATAGCATTGAATCTGTATATTGCCTTTGGTAGGATAGTCATTTTTATATTATTGATTCTGCCAATCCGGGAACATGGGAGGTCTTTCCACCTTCTGGTGTCTTCTGTAATTTCTTTCTTTAGGGTTAAAAAGTTTTCATTATAAAGGTCTCTTATTTCCTTGGTTAGGTTTACAACAAGGTATTTAATTTTTTTAGGGGCTATAGTAAATGGGATTGTTTCTCTCAGGGCTTTTTCACTTCTTTCGTTCTGGGCTTATAGGAAGGCCCTGATTTTTGTAAGTTTATTTTGTATCCTGCCACCCTGCTGAACTTCTGTATTTGTTCCAGGAGCTTCCTTGTGCAGTTTTTGGGATCACTCAGATCATGTCATCTGCAAATAGAGATAATTTGACTTCTTCCTTGCCTATTTGAATCCCTTTTATCTCCCTTTCTTTTCTTATGGCTTCAACTAAGACTTCAAGTACAATATTGAATAGAAGTGGTGAGAGTGGATAACCTTGTCTAGTTCCTGATTGAAGCAGGAATGCTTAAAGTTTTTTCTCATTGAGTATAATCCTTGCTGTGGGCTTGTTGTATACAGCTTTTATTATATTGATAGAGGTTCCTTCCATTCCAACTGTCTTTAGGGTTTTGATCATAAAAAGCTGTTGGATGTTTTTCTGCATCTATTGAGAGTATTATGTGGTCTTGGACTTTAGACTGTTTTATATGGTGGATTACATTTATTGATTTGCATATGTTGAACCAACCTTATGTGCCTTGTATAAAGCCTACTTGATCCCCGTGGATGATCTTTTTGATACGTTTTTGAATCCGATTTGCTAAGACTTTGTTGAGAATCTTTGCATCTGTGTTCATCAAAGAGATTGGCCTATAGTTTTCTTTTTTAAGTGTATCTTTATTAGGTTTTGGGATTAAGACAATGTTAGTTTCATAGAAGGTATTTGGTAGTGTTCCTTCCTTTGCTAGTTGATGGAACAGTTTAAGAAGTATTGGTGTTATTAGCTCCTTAAATGTCTGGTAGAACTCTGTGCTGAATCCATCTTGTCCAGGACATTTTTTTGTGGGAAGATTCGAGATTATTTCCTCAATTACCTCATATGTTATAGGACTATTTAAATAATTCACAACTTCCTGATTCAACTTAGGTAAGTTGTGTTTCCTTAGGATTTTGTCCATCTTTTTTGTGTTGTCAAATTCACACAGTATAAGTTTTTAAAATATGACATTATAATTCTCTGGATTTCTTGGGTATCAGTAGTGATAACTGCATTTTCATTTCTAATTTTGTTAATTTGGATTTTCTCTCTCTTGCTTTTAGTTAATTTAGCTAGGCATGTATCAATCTTATTGATTTGTTAAAAAAAAACAGCTTTTTGACTCGTTGATTTTCTATATCATTTTCCTAATCTTGATTTCAGATATTTCTCCCCTTATTTTGCTAATCTCCTCTCTTCTACTATTTTTGGGATCATATTGCTTTAGTGTCTCTAAAGCTTTAAGCTTCATTGTGAAATTATTTATTCTGATGTTTCCATTTTTTCGATGTAGGCATTAAGAGTTGTGAACTTTCCTCTTAGGACAGCTTTCATTGTGTCCCAGAGATTTTGGTAAGTTGTACTTTCATTGTCGTTCGGTTTCAGAAAATGTTGAATTTCCTTTTTAATTTCTTCCTGAATCCAATTCTCCTTCAGCATTATAGTGTTAAGTTTCCAGGAGTTAGTGTATTTTTTGTAGCTTGTTGTGTTGTGGATGTCAAGCTTTAAGGCATGGTGGTCTGATAAGGTACAGGCTAGAATTTCAACTTTCTTGTATATGTGGAGATTTGTTTTGTGGCCCTATATGTGATCTATTTTGGAGAAAGTTCCGTGTGCTACTGGGAAAATGTGTATTCTTTGGTGCTTGAATGAAATGTTTCATAGAGATCTGTAAGGTCCATTTCAGTAAGGGTTTGATTAAGTTACAAAGTGTCTCTGTTAAACATTTGACCTGTTGATCTATCCCCTGTGAGAGGGCAGTGTTGAAATCACCAAGAATTATCACTTGGAGGTTGATTTCTCACTTTAGACGCTGTATCGTTTTCTTAATGAATGTGGAGAGGCCCATATTAGGTGCATATATGTTCAGTATTATGAAGTCTTCCTGGTGAATTATACCTGTGACTAAAATGTAGTAACCATCTGTGTATCTTATGATTTTTCTTAGTTCGAAGTCCACTTTGTCAAACAGCATAATGGCTACCCCTACCTGTTTCCTGATTACATTAGCTTGCAGAATTTTTGACCAGCCTTATATTTTTAGGATGTGCCTATCTTTTGTGGTGAGATGAGTTTCCTGTGGTCAACAGATTGATGAGTTGTGCTTTTTAATCCAAGTTTGTAATCTGTGTCTCTTGATTCGTGAGTTAATACCATTGACATTTAATGTTGTAATGGAGAAATTCTTTTTAATTCTGGACCTTTTTTTATGTTTAGTGGCCTTTGTAAGTGTATTGTTTGACATTTATATTTTGGTGATATTATGCTTCCCTTCTGTCCTCCTGTACATGCTTGTTTTTTTCTTCAAGCTAGATTATCATTTCTAGCATTTTTTTGAAGACCTGGTTTGGTAGACATGTAAGTCTTCAAGTTGTCTTTGTGCTGGAAAACTTTTCTTTTTCCCTTGATCATGACAGATAATTTTGCTGGGTATATCAGTCTGCGTTGACATTTTTGCTCATTTAGTACTTGAAGTACGTCTCTTCAAGCTCTTCTTGCTTTTACTGTTTCTATTGAGAAATCATTTGTTATTTTAATACCTTCCCTTTAAAACTGACTTGTTTTTTTTCTCTTGAAGCTCTCAGCACCTTTTCTTTGTCTTGAATGTGGAGTGTTTTGACTATTATTTGCCGTGGCAATTTTGTATTTTGGTCATATCTGTTTGGGTTGCAGAATGCCTCTTGTATTTGGATGGGCATCTCATTCTTTAAATTATCATTTCAGTCATAAATTATCATTTATGATAATTTGAAAAATTTCCTCAGGTGTGGTATTTTGGAATTCTTGCTCTGGTATTCCATGAATGCGCATGTTAGGCTTTTTCAGGGTTTCCCATACCTCTTGAATATTCCTCTCAAGTATCTTTTTGGCTTTAACAACCTTTTCCATTGAGTTGATTAATTCTCCCACTTTGTCTTCAAGATCTGAAATTCTATTTTCTGCTTTGTTAGTTCTGCTGATTAGATTCTCTTGAGTTTTGGGTTGAAGATAACTTGTCTTTTAGTTCGATTTTAAACTCTGCCTGACACTGTTTTAACTGCTCTATGCCTGTTTTTGTTTCTTGAACTGTTTTTCTCAATTCCTCCAAGTGCCTGTTGTGTTGCTGTTCAAAGTGGTTGATGTGGTTGTTTAATTCCTCCCGGATTTCCTCTTCCTAGTATTAATCATAGTAATGATCATACTTTGAAATTCATTATCTTGGGTCTGGCTATCTTGGCTATTTGTGAATTTGTTCTGGTTGGAATCCATCATTATGGGGTTAATTCTTTCTGTGGGAGATTGGTCTTCTTGGGTATTGTTTCTCAAGGATCTGTGCTTTGACTTGGGCATTGTTGTTTTGTCTCTTAAGACCTTTCAGTTAATGTGTATTTTTGACTGAACTGATTTAGTTGGTATTACTACACTTGGGCAGTTGTTACTAGTGCTTGCCTTGTAGTTGGGTACATTTGTCTGTTGTTATTGTTATTTCCTAGATGAGGCTATTAGGCTGTTAGTACATCAGTTAAGTCAGGTTAAGTAGACAGGGGGTGAATATTAGTATGATAGTGCACTTTTATGATTTAGTATCTTGGTGATATATGAGGGTGAGTGGTATAATCCCTGAAGTTGTATATGTTTTTGGGGTGGCTGAATGGGAAAGTTAATCTATAGGGATAAATACTAGAAAAGAGCAGTGTGGTAAAAAAAGAGGTTTATTTATCTTTGGGTTGGATGTGAAGAATCTCTCCCATGTGATATGATGATTTTAGAGAACTTCAGATGTATGGCATTTGACCCTTAGATCTTTGCTTGAGTTTCCTTTGGACTCTATTAAATTCTGAGTAGCAGTGTATCCTCTGTGGACCACGATCAAGGGTCTTTGGTGGGCCAGAGGGGCAGAGGTTCTGATGGTGATGGCAGAATTCTTCACCTGGGACCTGGGACTTGGCTTAGTGGCCTGCCCAAGCCCCAGGAATGGAGGAATATGAGCAAATCCTGTCCTTGTCAGGCAGTCAGGCTAGTGGGAGGAAGAAAGGGCCACTCTGCTTCTTGACCGCAGATGCAGTGAGACCATCTGTGAGCCCAAGTCAACCCTTCATCCCTTAGGCTAATTTTTCCAGAGTATTTATGACAATTGGATAATATAGTTATATACTGAAAATTATGTAGAATTGTAAATAATTTTTCATGTTTTGTAATACTCTGTTTCCCGTTTTTATATATTTTATCAACCCCAGAGAATTATATTAACCATTTCTACTTGGTCCTTTCTACCCAAAAATACTATAATAGATTCATTTGTATTTCTCTAAAAATTTGATTTTTCCCTAGAGATCTAAATATATGTAATACAGACATAATTCAAGTATTTTCTGTCTTTTAACTTTTTTATTTTCATTTAATATTTTGTTTTACAATATATATCATGTATGCATTTTATAATGCATCATATGTAAGTATCAGAAAAGACATTCTTTTTAAGTATCCATAATCTCATCTCTGAAGATTTGTAATTACAAGGTAACATTGGCATATTTCTTTTGGAACATTTTGTATGCATTTTCTAGGTATTTTTATTAATTTTTAATTTATCTACATTTACAAGCATATTGAATACACATCTCTGCTTTCCTCCGCCCTCCTTCCCTCACATTTCTTTCTTCCCTTTATCAATCCCTCCCTTTTCCTTCTACCATCCTATCTGTATCCTTCTATGGACCCCAGGGTTCATTCTGACTTGTCTACTCTTTTTTTTTTTTTTTTTGAAGAAGATCAGCATTTTATTAATTTTTTAGAGCAATATTTTTAGAGCAACAGACAGTTGAAGCCAAAATTGGTTTGAGCGAGTGTGAAGCACCAGAGGTCAGCTCTCAAAGTTGGGAGGAGGGGATCCAAAGGTGGAATCTTTCTCTTTCTTCTGGAGGAAATTGATTAAGTTGAGAAGGGGCAGGTGGGCTATTCTCATATTCCCTTTGGGACTGGATGATTTCAGATAAGGGTGAACTGAGTGAATTGGTCTGTTCTTGGGCCACATTTTACTTGTCCATAGCCGACCCTGGTATGTGCAGGCTGGTCAGCTGTGAATGCCCAAGGGGAGAAAGCAATCTGTCATTCCTTTGTCTTCAGAGACAAGAACCAGGAAGTGAATTGTCATCACAGCCACCTTGGGAGTCTGCAGATAGAATTCTTTCCCTAGACCCCTCTTCTCTCTACTGTCTACCTGTCTGTAGGTCCTATCTACCTCCTGTACTCCCTCAGACAGGTTAACAAGGACATGAAGAACTGTGTGAAATCAGCTTAGTGTTTAAGATTCCTCTGAGACGCTCAGGTGCCAGTTATGCTGTTCCTTTGAGAAACCAGCGCTGGAGTGTGCTGACTTGCAAGTCCACTGAAAGCAGAGCAGTGCTTTGAGTGGCTCAGACTGTGACATTGTTGTGGGTTTTTTTTTTTTTTCAGCTCATACAAACTTATTAGGTACACCAGTTCCCTCCCTCCCTCCTCCTCCCCCCGTACCCCCTGCTCCCCCTCCCCATCCCTCTCCCTCCCCATCCCCCAGTGCCTCCCACCCCAATTCCCAGAGTCCTTTCTTGTGCATGACTGATTTTCCTCTGGGCCCTCCTCTCCGAGGATGTACAAGGACCCAGTGGCCTTTCCCTGAACCCTTTCCCGTGTTCCCCTTAGGTATAGGAACACTGCTGTGGCTGCCAATCCTTTGCCTCCAAGGATCTTGGTGCCTTTAGCAGATGCTAGACTTTGTGAAGTCAACAGTGTGTTGGACAATGCGCAGGGCATGCAAAGTCCAATTATGATTGCTTCAGCCCTAACTAGTATAGAGTATCTTACATATCATTGCTCCTCCCATCCTTATGCTCTTACACTCTTACCACCCCCTCTTCCGCAAATTTCCCTGAGCTTCAAGATGGGGAGAGACTAAGCTGGCTAAGTTCTAGGTGGTTGATATAGAGTCTCTGAAGTTCTGGATTGTGGTTTGTTGATTTTCTTTTGCAGTTTTGCTGCTCCTGCAATGCCCTTCACTCCATCCTGGTGGGCATTGTATTTTACCCCCTGGCCAGAGACAAAAAGCTGTTAGAGTCTTGTGATAAAAGCACATTCAAAGGTAGATGTAATAAAAGTGGGAAACCACAGTGAGGGAGGGGTCTATCACCCATTTGCAAAATTGTTACTTTTTATCTGCCAGACTATATGCCCTCCTCTTCTGGTGAGATCACTCCCCCTCAGTAGTAAATGATCAGGAACAAAAGTCTGTGAACTTAATCAGATGTCTCATTACTTATTTGGGTCCTTGGTGGAGGCCTATTTTCCCAGCTGTAACATGGTCCCTTCTCTCCTTCTTTCTGGTGTGGCCCTCCTACCCCATCCCTCCTGTTCATAATCCTTGGAATTACTGTCTCTAGGTGGGCTGGGTGGGTTTGGTACTAGGAGCCACCTATTAGGGAGTACATACGGTGCTTAATTTTCTGGGTCTGGGATACTTCACTTAATATAATTGCTTCTAATGACATCCATTTCCCGGCAAATTCCAGTAATTCATCATTTTTGATGGCTGAGTAGTACTCCATTGTATAGATGTACCACAGTTTCCTTATCCACTCGTAAACTGTTGGACATTTGGGCTGATTCCATGACTTTGCTATTGTAAACAGTGCTGCTATGAACATGGTCGTGCTTGTGCTATCGAGGTGAACCTCTGCTGTATGGGGGGTTATTCCCAAAAGTGGAATAGCAGGGTCATATGGCATTTCAATCTTTAATTTCTTTAAGAATCTCCAGACGGCTCGCCAGAGTGGCTGTATGAGCCTGCATTCCCACCAGCAATGTAGGAGAGTTCCCCTCTCTCCACATCCTCTCCAGCATTTGTCGTTGTTAGTATTGTGGAATTTTGCCATCCTGACCGGGGTGAGATGATATCTCAGGGAAGTTTTGATTTGCATTTCCCTGATGGCTAAAGAAGTGGAGCATTTTTTAAGATATTTGTTAGACATTTTAATTTCATCCCTGGTAAAGTTTCTTTTAAATTCCAGGGCCCATTTTTTAATTGGGCCATTGGTTTCCTTGGTGTTTAGTTTTCTAAGTTCTTTGTGCACTCTGGACAATAGAGCTCTATCAGATATGTAGTTAGTGAAGATTTTCTCCCATTCTGTGGGTTGCCTTTGAGCTTGCGTTACAATCTCTTTATCTGAGCAAAAGCTCTTTAATTTCACAAGATCCCAACTATTGAGAGTTGGTAGCAGTGACTGTGCCATTGGATGTCTGTTTAGGAACTGTTGGCCTAGCCCAATCAGCTCGAGGGAGTTCCCTATCCTTTCAACTATGGTTTTTATAGTCTCTGGCCTGATATCAAGGTCCTTGATCCATTTGGAATTAAGTCTTGTACATGGTGACAAGTACGGGTCCAGCTTTAATCTTCTGCATGTGGAGATCCAGTTTTGCCAGCACCATTTGTTGAAGATGCTGTTCTTTTTCCATTGGATTCTTTGGGCCCCTTGGTCGAAGACCAAATGGCTGTAACTTTGTGGGCTTATATCTGGGTCTTCAATCCTTATCCATTGATCTGTGTGTCTATTTTGGAGACAGTACCAGGCTGTCTTTACAACTATGGATTTGTAGTATAGACTAAGGTTTGGTATGGTTATACCTCCAGCTGTGTTTTTGTTACTCAGGATTGTTTTTGCTATACTGGGTCTTTTGTGCCTCCATATGAACTTTGAGATTGTTTGGTCAACTTCTTTGAAGAATTGCTTTGGGATTTTGATTGGTATAGCATTGAATCTGTATATTGCCTTTGGTAGGATGGTCATTTTCACGATGTTGATTCTGCCAATCCAGGAACAAGGGAGGTCTTTCCACCTTCTGGTGTCTTCTGACTTGTCTACTCTTATGGATGTTCAGGCCTCTGTGACATATCAAGTTGCCTCTCTTCAGCCCACCCCACTGATAAGGTCATTTCTGTCACTCATCCAGCGTTAGACCCTAAGGTTTCCACTGTATGTTCTTATCTTTCTTGAGTTCCTAGGTAATCTAAGGGGCCATGTGCAGGTCTGGGAAAGACAAGTGTCACTGTAAGGAGTTCCCAGATGAAGTGGTCCTGCTTTAAATGAAATGTTTTGTCCAAAGGTGAATCTTCCAATCTTTAGGTTCTTATAATCTCACTGCTGCCTCTTCTGCAAGGATCCCAAAGCCTTAGAATAGGAGTGATTAGGTTGGCCTGATTCTGGGTGAGCCTTGCTGAGTCACTATAACTGGATATAATTCAAAATTTTATTCATTTTTATGAAATGCTGTAGTTAATTGTACATCTTGCAGTTTGATGCTGATTTGTATGACTGTCTGGCTTTAAAATCATGGGCTACGAGTTGATTAAATTATATGAGAAAATGAAAGTATGTCTTGACATAAATGATGCATTATATCTCCAACAAATAAAATTTACATTACAACCCCATAGGAGACAATGAGTCCCAAATACTTTTTCAGGGTATCATTCTTTACTGAAAGTGTCTAATTTATGCTATTTTGTACATCAAGAGACTGGGTGAAAAACTTACTGCTTCTGGTTGTTTCATTTTTCCTTTACATTCACAGGTCAAATAAAAGATTAAAATGTAATTGGAAACTAAATCCCAATACCCCAAACTTATCTCACCTGTGCCCCTAAGTTAATAATTAGAAATGATAGAATGTTGAACTGTGGAAACTCTTCTGGCACAAATTTGCATTTTATCCATAGACAGAAATGAGTCTCATACTGAGACTTTATTAATATTTTTCACGGAGCTTTTATTCTGAGTGTATATGGAGGACTATAACATAAATGGAAAATTGAAAACGTTGTTATTGTGTGTTTCAATAAATGCAGAAAAAATTAAAGTTACAAAATTTATCCATAGCCTGTTCGTACAATGTATATAGTGATACATCTTTTATGTCCCAACAGAAAGAAATTTAAATATTAAGATAGTCATTTATATCACACAAGGGTGCAACTAAATATGCCTAGAGTTTCAAGCTTCCAGCAGTGCCCTGATAGAAATTCACAGCTTCTGAGGCCAAAATCCACAACTGTCAGCTGACCAACTGATTTTATAATGGTAACCGATCAGAATTCAATTTGAATCTTGTAAAGCCTGTAATTTAGACAGAACACTGCTGGGATTTCATCCATTGAAGTTAAGAGTAAGTTTCAGAAAAATCTTGCTATTTATCACTTAAACTTTTAGTTAGCAATTATTCTAATTTCCATTGCACAACTTTTTCTTATAACTATTTTTTTTCACCCTGTAGGCATAAACAATTTAAATGCAACATGGTAAAGAAACCTCTTTGCTAAAGACAAAACCTGCATATATTTAGTGTTTTGAAGATCATGATAATTTTTATGAAAATTTCATATTCTCTTAATGGTGTGATTTAAACATCTTATTCCCATTATCAATATCTATGGCTAAAGGAGATACAAAATTCAAAAAAGTAGCAGTTTTAAAAGGAATTTTTTTCATCCTTATTTAGTCTGCCTTATTTAGTCTGTCTGAAAATGAGAGAAGAAAATTAAAGTACCTTACACAAAAATGTACCTGGATTTTTGTGTGGTGTACCCAGAGGCTATTGAATGCAACTTACAATGCTTAATAAAAATCTTTATTCTTTTAATATATAAAAGTAGCTGGAGATATAAAAAACAATGATATTTAGGAAAATGCAAGTGGAAAAAAATGAAATTTCATTAACGTAGAGATTATAATGTCTGACAATTTTTTGCATCATTTCTTATTGACTAGCCAAACATGTTGAAAATATATAGTTTAATTCTGCTATTGCTAAATGATTTTCATTCATATCTACAAAGTAATCTGCTGTAAAACTTTTTACATTTAGGCTAGTTTTATTTATTATATTCATATCCAATTCTAATAAAATAATAAGAAACAAACATGCGAAGTTTCATCCAAACATTTATGAGAATAAGAA